>JAFBJU010000060.1:120257-161095 GCA_016785305.1 Colistium nudipinnis
AGAGTATATATAATTGGGTGAGTGTTCGGATTTTTATGTTTCTTGAATTGTTTCTCTGTCCAGAAGCGCGTACGGTCTGTGACTAAATGACCACTTGTGTTGTCAATAGAGACACCGACGACAAGAAAAGGTTGCTCGCCGCAAACTGTATAGTTTTTATCTGACATGACAAAATGACACAACTATACACGAAAAAAGTGGCATTGAAGCTTTAAACCTGGAGTTTTACCCATGTTTTCATGTAAAGGCTCAAAGCTGGTTTTAGTACAGCACTACACGTCTGTCCTCTGGACGGTGACCTCCATCAGATTCCGGACACACACACACACACAGACACAAAAAAAAAACTCAGCTTACTCATTACCGTTAACAAGACATGGTTAATTATTCAGCAGCTGTCACTGTAACGTGAGACAATACAGACGGACGAGTCCAGGAAGGCCAAGGTGCAGCCAATGCCTGGCACAGATTTCACAGAGTCCTGTGCCGGGTAAATGATAAGGGACGGGACAAGCCAAAACCCACACCCCCAATCAGGATCCAGATCAAATTACAGAGAACTAATGGGACTAGATCGCGGACACAGATCTAAGGCCCGACAAAGCGGAGCCGGGAATTTTTGTTGCAAATGAGAGTAAATGAAATTCAAAAAGCATTACGCGGGGGAAAAATGATTTTCACCCTGAGTTAAGGGTCTAAATCAAATCCACACGTGTACCGCTTGCTTTTAAGGACGTATGCATCTGACCTCGCCTATGGGGTGCTCAGAGGGAAAGGAAAACACCTTTCAGGCATCTCGGCATGATAATTCACGCCACATTTCTTGAAGGTGAATTGCTTGGGGCTAAAAGGAGAGAAATAATTCTCTGGTGCCACAGGGAATTACACAGATCCCAAGGCCTCATGGCCGACGGTCTGCAAACCCCAGATCCGAGGCAGCGCAAGCACATTTAAAGTGTAAACAGCTTGCTAACAAAACTCGCAAGATAACTCGACATGCGCGGGCTCTGCTTGCGAGTAAATGAGCTAAAGCACACACGTAAATGACACAAACAGAGGATTGTGGTCTTCTTTTTTTTTTGCTCTCATCTTTTCCTTTCCGCTCTAAGTAAATACGAGGATCACGGTGGCATCTGAGAGCACGGTGGTTAGCCCGTGAAGCGGGTCATACAATTTACATGTTATTCATTGCAGATGGGTCACGGGGCTGAACTGATAAATCCTTAATGAGCAAAATATCAATCACGTTCTGAGCCTGAGCAGAACTGTGGCTGCTGCGCTTTTTTGGTCGGACAAATTGACGATGCTCGACAGGGCCAACTAACAACGGAGAAAGCCTGTGAGTTATCCGGAGCAGAATAAAAGCTGCCGGCACTATACATCTAACCATCTGACATAATCTGACACACTCTCTGCCGACTGTCTCTCTGCGTCTGTCCTCGCTGTACCCCAGGAAAAATGTGTCCTACCAATGTCCCACTTGGGATTTTTGTTTTGCTGGGACCTAAAGCAAGAGCAGTCGGTATCATATAATCGGATAGGAGGCATTTGCAAAGAGCTGAGGCAGCTCTGCAGCAGCGGGGCAAAAACTTCAGCGCTTCGCATGGCGTGCTCTTAAAAAGTACATTCATATGAAACCGCATGGCAACCTATTTATATTAAAAATATATATATATCATCGTTTATCCCCCCAACGTTTTAATTGTGTCTCTAATGAAACAGGGGCAACCAGGCCAAAGAGGATCACGAAAAGGCGTGGATATTGTGTCTTTGTTTTGAAATGCATGAATCGGATGGAAAGAAGACTTGCGTGAGCCACGTCAGGTCTGATCTGCTTCAAGTTTTGACACGACAAAAAGGATCCGCCATTGCCTTTGACGGCTTCTATGGAAATAGCACAAGCTAAAAATAATGACGGCTGACAAAACTCTCACAAACACTTCAATTTCTTCTTTTGTCTAATTTGGTCTTGTCTTTAGGAAGAAGGGGAAAAAAAAGAACTGCGGGGGTTTTGATCTGACATTTCTATTTCGCGTTCTGTGGCATCAGGGCCACGTCTCCTGTTTATTTCCAAACCTCCGAGCGCATTGACCGCCGCGCTTCCTGCAGCGGGGCCCCTGTGATCGCCGAGGAGGGCTTTGGCACACAGCGGCGGCGGCACAACGGACGCAGGGCTGGAGCGTCTCCGGACAACTTCTGAAGTTGAACGCGAATGCGGCCGGAAGCCACGACGGAGTCGGGAACTTTTCACGCACGACGCGCGTCTCCTCGCCCGCGCTGTTTCCCGCCGGAGCGCTCTTAACGCCACGCGGCTCCGTCGGAAGTTTCACTGGTCTCGTTTCTATAAACCCCTCAAAATTGAATCCGTGAGTTGGCACATTTTTTGCACGAGATTGCTCCTCGTACCTGATGAATCGGAGGCTGCTCCTCGCGTCTGCCCCAGCAGCCGGAAACTTTGGGATGCGCTCGGTTCTCCTCCTCCGGCTCCCGAGGATCCTCCGCTGGTGATGAAGAAGATGATGATGATGGTGATGGTGATGCTGGTGCTGCTGCTGGTGGTGGTGCCGATGTCGCTCAGCGTCCCTGTGTGCAGAAACGAGCCGGGAAACAGGCGGCGGCTCCCAAACCTCCCCACCCACTCTGGAATCCTCCGGCACAGACAGCCAATCACAGAGGCCGCCTGAATACGAGAATAAATCATTAATACACACTGCAACTAACCATTGCAATACAAACGCCTGCATGGGTGAAAAAAAAATAATAGGAAATCATTCAGTATTTCGAACAAATACTTGTCCAGCAGCCTATGCATATCCAGAGGCCTGGCCGCAGGTGCACCCTGGGCTGCCATTACAGACAAATAATGGACCTGTTGTGTTGAAAAGTAAGTTTAAATCAGCAAAAAGGCCTGTTTTAGGAGGAAATGAATGTGCTCTATATGTGAAATGTTTTTTTTTTTCTGTTACACAATGTGGCGCAAGATAGTCCAACTCCAGAGGGTCTCCCAGTTAATGCAAGTTCACCACTTTAAGTTTCGCAAATGACCAAAGTCTATGTGAAAAAACGATTCCACGTCCTCCCAGTCCTTTCACCACATTGTTCCACTCCACCTCTTCGTACCTCTCCTCCCTTTCCCATTGCAACCCACCCAGCCCCGTCCATCCACCTTTGCTGTTCCAGGCGGAGGTTTCCATGAGGGGGGAAGTGGGAAGTGGTGGCATCTGTGCAGTCCGCGCCATCTGCTGCCATCCTCCATCTCATTGCCAAGTCTTACGGCAAAAAAGTCACCTCCCCTGGGCCCCCGGGGGTCCGAGCACCGGTGCACTGGCAGGTGGGAGATTGGAGCAAAAAAAGCAGCGGCAGACAGGTATTGTGAGCAAGGGAGCTAAATTAGATTTATTAGTGTAGTTCTCCTGGTCCTCGGAGACTCACCTTGACAGTAGTTATGTAAATGGCCGGGGAGTCGGCCAGCCTGCTTCGCTGTACTATTATTTTTACCTTGAAAAAGGTAAAAAGGTGATGTGATGTCCAAATATTGGATTTAACCTCGAAATAAACAAGCCATTGCACCCGTGGTGACCAGTACTGTATGGGACATTGGGATTGGCAAGGACACAAAACGCACCAGCAGGCGACTGGACGTGATTTTTATGCTTGGAATCCCTCGACTATGAACTTGTTACACATGTCGGTGCCATGGACCCACTCAAAACGAAACAGTCATCAGTGATAGTGAAAAGGTCAACACTCTCAGTACATTTCATGTATTTCAAATCTACAGGCAAGGAAAGGATATGTGATGAATAAGGCAAGCCTCGAATACCAAAACAAGACACTTGCACAGGGACAAGACACTTCCCCTTCGGTCCACGTGGACCTGAGGAGCGTGGGATCAAACCGCTGACCTTTGGTTAGCAGGCAACCCGCTCTAAACCTCCTGAGCCACAGTCAAGAAGAGCCTTTTGGAGCTCACTGTGCGCACCTCTCGGCACTTTCAATGATTGTTAATGATTCAATGTTTTTTTTTTATTTGGAGACCATTGGACCGTAAAAAAAAACAGGGTCTAATATCATTCTTGTTACTCACAGGAGCTTGGGATTTCCACGTCACATGCACCCACACCATGTGAAACTTCACCTGTTGTGAAAAAACAAGAAGAAAATGATTGATGGTTCACACGTTCAGATATGTTATATTTTTTTGAAATGCACACGAAAGGTGACAAACAACTTCTGAATGTAAAATATTTATCATGAACATCGTTTTGAAAGCAAAAGATAGAAATTACGCTGGCTAAGCGCCACAATCTGCTTACTCTACACTTTACATTTATTATCTTACTTTATTTTAATTTTTTTTTCCAAATCTAGAATTAAACAGTTAATTCATCCGTTTTCTCATGCAACATTCAAGCTGGTTCAGCTTCGCCATGTGCAATTCAACAAAGCCGGCAAAACCCGCATGGCGAGGTGGCATTTTTTTATGTTTTAATTACAGTAATTTCCTTATCGAACAAAACGGCAGCTTCAAATTAGGAGCTGAAAACGTAAAAGCACGTGCATGCATGCGAGTGCGTACCCCCACGGAGAGGATGTGTAGGTGGGTATAAGTGCACTGCAGCTGTGGAGTGTGTCACTTTCGCAGGTGCTTGTTTCAACGTGTGTGTGTGTGTGTGTGTGTGTGTGTGTGTGTGTGTGTGTGCGGGCGTGTAGGAGGCTGTGAATGGCCGCCGACCGCCCATATCTGGCACCTTTCCCAGCTTGTTAATCTGAACATCTCTTGCTCTACACTTTACATTTATTATCTTACTTTTTTTTTTTTTTTTTTTTTTTCGAAATTAAGCAGTTAATTCATCCGTTTTCTCATGCAACATTCCGAGCTGGTTCAGCTTCGCCATGTGCAATTCAACAAGGCCGGCAAAACCCGCATGGCGAGGTGGCATTTTTTTATGTTTTAATTACAGTAATTTCCTTTTCGAACAAAACGGCAGCTTCAAATTAGGAGCTGAAAACGTAAAAGCACGTGCATGCATGCGAGTGCGTACCCCCACGGAGAGGATGTGTAGGTGGGTATAAGTGCACTGCAGCTGTGGAGTGTGTCACTTTCGCAGGTGCTTGTTTCAACGTGTGTGTGTGTGTGTGTGTGTGTGTGTGTGTGTGTGTGCGGGCGTGTAGGAGGCTGTGAATGGCCGCCGACCGCCCATATCTGGCACCTTTCCCAGCTTGTTAATCTGAACATCTGTGTACAGATGTGTCTGTGCGGGCAAAACGGTCCTATTCACCCATTTGGGCCTGTGGTTGTGGGTCCGTCTGGCTGTGCTTGTGTAGTTGGAGGGGCAGGTGGCCACGACCGATCAATAATCCTGATAATGAGATCTGAGGGGTGTCATTATGGCGGCCCCTCGGGCACGAAAGCGCCTCCTCTTCCGCAAAGAGCCTCATTGTCTCTCCTCCGAGGGAACACGCACCTCATTAACCTTTTCAGCCTACGCAACACGGGCGCAGACACACTCATCATGTTCCGTTGTTTGCTTTGGTTATTGCCCAAACCTCTTTCTCTCTCTATTTTAAACACTGTCATTTCACAAATGGTTTTAAAAAAAAAAAGAAAAAAAAGTAGGCTGTAGGTTTAGCATGCATTTTGCAGGGCGTACATTTTGACTATGAAGACTGAATAACATAAAATGTGTGACATTTTACAACGCAACGCCTACAACACCTACTCCGGTAAGCCCATTCTCAAGTTGCGTCAGGTGACAAACCAGGATATTTGCGGTGCAAAATCGTACAGTAATCCAGGCATTGTGCAATTCTCGCGTCACAAGAATAAGTGTGTTCGAATTTAACGTTGAGAAGACCTTACGAGACACGTAGAGCAGCTCGGTGCCTACACTGAGCAAACTGGACGTCTGAGACGATAACCTTTTTTCGCGATGGGTGGGGTGGTTCTTTTCTCCCCCCCAATGTTGGGCTCCGGCTCATGTATTAGCACATTATTATATGCAGGAAAACCCAGTAGCTGCTGTTTTCAAAGTGAAACTGGAAAAAAAAAGTGAGCAGTGTCTGAAAGTCATTAAAACCTCGGGGAATCAGCGCTCCTTTGTAAGCGGTGACCTTCATGTCAGATCCCTCGTGTGTGTGTGTGTGTGTGTGTGTGTCACTGTGCTCAGAGCAAGGGTTTAGGAGCTTCTTCAGCAGCCACCTGTCTTTTTTAGTGCTGTTAACCAGCTGGTTCCGGCTCAACCATCGCAAACTGTGGAATTATTCCACTAAATGCTCAATTATAAATGAAATTCAGCAGAGGTGCTTGTCTGGAAGCAAAGATTGGCTGTATTGTTACACGTCATTGTCTCATGATTTCATAATATCTTACTCCGTAAAGTCAGTGATTGACAGAATTTTTTATTTATTTTTAGTTTTATCATCCAGCACTTATTAGGATCACTAATATTGGTGAGTATTTGATGATTACACCAGCACCCCGTCAGCAGGGGTAAAAAGGACTTTTTCTGAATCTATGTGTGTACAAGTACTTGTTGTGTGTCCTCTGCTGTCGGGGGTTGCTGGTTGCTTTTGTTTTTCCCCTGATGGTTTCATTCTGGCTGCAGGGGAGGGGCTTCATTTCACCTCAGCTGTGGAACATTCATCATACAGTTTCCCACAACTTCACCCTGGATTGTCCCGTAGCTCAAGCACCTTTCTACAAACACACACAAAAACACCTCCACCAATCAGTCTCCCTGACATACGCACTTTGTGCTCAGTGTGTGTGTTTGGGTGTGTGTGTAGTCCGGTGCAGGACAACAATGTTGTATTGTGGGATAAAAGAAGTATAAGGGAGGGGCACAACAACAAAAAAAACACAGTTGCTATGATGTTGTCTAATACTGCGTTTGTGGGTGCACGTGCGTGTGCGTTTTAAATCCACACAATGCCCACCGATGTCCATTATCCCTATTTTTTTTTTTTTTTTTTCCAAAGACTAACAGCTGTAGATCAATACCTTCAGGCGGCCCATCACTCCCCATTCAAAGAGTGCCTAATGAGACATTGGCTCAACCCCGGACCTTGGTGAGAGCATTTAAAAGATTAATTTCCTATCCCGAGGAAGAAAGTGGCACGGTTAAATGCATGGGCTTAGTTATTATTCATAGGACCTTTAATTATGCATAGCTGCTTAACAGTAGTAAACAATCGGCGCGAGAAAACAAGTGATAGAGGAGAGTCATTTTATTGAGTACTCTAAAAAGCTAAATATGGAAGCTTTATCAGATTAACTGCAAAGCAGTGAAGGTCCATTGCGTGAGCGCGAGGTGGGCTGGGGTTGAATTCAATTCAAATGAGAGGACACGGTTCAGACAACCCAGTCGGACTGAGGCAGTTGACTGATGGCGCGCCGTTCCAAATGGAATGAATCGAATTGTAGTTATGAATTCTGGCCACACGTAAAGTGATCGGTCATGTCTAGGAATGAATGAAACACATAACACATATATATTAACGCTGAATGAGGGGATAAGCCTGGCCAGAAAATCAAACGGGCAAGTCTTCCCATAAGTCTTCCCACTCAATACTCGGGAGTCAATGGGGCCGGTGTAGCCCATCACCTCCCCGCCCCAGAGCCAATAAGTCAATGGCTTCTCTCTACCTGCGATCACACAGACGTGGTCGGGGATCAATTTCCTCTCATCCGGGAGGCAGTTTGAAATGGTGAAGCTGAAATAACACGCAGGGTTGCTCCCACGCCAAACGGAAAACAAAAATCAGGTCAGCTGTGTAATTGAAACATCGAGTTGTCCCTGCCCCTCGCTCAATCGGGTCAGATTTCCTATACACACACACAGTGAACGCGGCTTACCAGTAAAAGACATCGTCAGGTCTCATTCAGCATCGGTGCCGCTCTGCCTCTGCGCCGCCTGGAACTTGCCCACTCCCCGCGCCGACGTCACGTCTGCACAGGGAAAAAAGCAATTACCGGACTGAGCTTGGGAAGGCGGCTAACGGATGGAAGCGGAAGTTCCGTTTAATTACGACTCTTTTCACGAGTCGAGTCGTGCTGGGGTGGAGAGCGTGAATGATTGTGGTATATACTGATATTGATCGAGTGTATATAGAACAATTATTTATTAATGGGGATTATGGAATCCATTGAACTAGCTCATTTTACATCACATTTTATAGATCTACAGTAGTGTCTGTGCTTTCACGTAGTGTGATTAAACTGCACCTTTAGTTATTCGTGGAGGGGGGGGGGGGGGGGGGGCGTTGGGGGGGGGGGGGGGGGGGGGGGGACTCGTGCCACGCGGTGAGGTGATGAGAGCCTATACGGCCAGAAGAAAAAAAGAGTCAAAGTTGAGTGTGAACAGAAATATAGTTGTATGTGCAGAAAGAATGTGTTTAACCAAAATATGAATAATATCGAAAAAAAAAATGACATGGGAACTCACAGAGTAGTAGGAAGAGCAGTGACTCTCTTGAGTCAGTTGACTAGTGATTCTAGCCCCCTATATTTTCTTTTTGTTTTGTTCAGACGACCAAGGAAGCAAGAGCTTCGCTTTATGGTTGTTGCGAGAATGGTATTGATCGACCAATCTCTCAATAAAATTCAAATGTAGAGTCCGACGGCCCGAGATGGCGCTCAGGCTGAGGGGATTTATAAAAAAAAAAAAAAAAAAAAAGGCCCTGCTCTCTCTCCTCATCAGTTACCAGGAACGTAAGGTAGATGTGTGAGGGGAGGTGGGGGTGGCAGTCTCGCTATTTTAGTCCCGGATTTAATTTCCTCCTTCTACATATTTGATCAAAAAATTCCCTCCCCCACTCTGCCTCCCTCTCCTCTTTTTCTTCTGTCTTCTTCCTGCTATCCATCACAAGGTCTGACTTTAATATGCTTTACGGAGAAATATAAGCCATTCATCACACTGTGGCAAAGCCCAGGACAGTGCTGCGCTGCACATTTCATAGACCAGTACGCCCCACCACTACCACGGGCCGGCACTGCAAATGCCTCTATTTAATCCGCCCGACACAATCCGTCACTCTGGGCCCGACTGCCCTGACTTGTTGTCACACCTTCAACGGAGGCGCGAGCGGCTCCTTACCGAACATCTCTCTCCTTTTGATTGGCCGGTCGAAAGAATGGCGAAGAATGCATGGAAGGGGTTGGGAGTGGGGAAAAGATTGTGCAACATATGTAAATATATGCTAAAAAATATTTACCCACTCATTTAAAAAAAAAATGTAAAAGACCTGTGCACATATTGGTCATGCCTACTTAAGTGTGATGTACGTTTAACTTTGAACAGATTAAATTCCCATTTTGGCCATCAGCCATCAATCAATAATCTATAACAAAATGAAAACGGACATGGAAGTAAAAAAGCCTGGGGGGCAGGGGACTAATACCCATGTATTGTTCATGTAAATGTTGGTAGACTCACAATATTGAAATGTTTATGGTATATATATATATATATATATAGCTTTAAATGTAATATTATTTCTACATCTTACACTTGCAGCTACAAACTTTCCCAAGTAATCATGAGACCACACGGACTCTTTGCCACTCGCAGGAAGTAGGGTGTGGAGGATCGCTGGGAAGTCCGCGGGGAAAACCGAGTCATATTATCAAACACCATTCACGCGTCGCTTTTAAATGACTGCAATTATTCTTTGAAGCATGATTAGCCTGTGGCGGATCCCCATGGGAACAGCGCAGTGGATTAAGCCCGTCAGCCTGACACGCAAAACCCAAAGTTACGCTATAGGAACGTGACTTAAGTGGCGTGGTCCTTTCGGGCTCACGGTAAATCCTCAAGTCCGTGAATTGAGCGTTTCAAGTTAATTACAAACAGTCACGCAATAAAGAAAGCCGTATGGAAAAAAAACCCCAGAGCTTTGAGCTAATTGGCCGCTCTGAACCGCGTCTTATCGCAGGTCATCCGAGTCGCAAATCCTCGCGGTCTAACCTCCCTGATCCTTAATGGGGAGATTGTGCGGTTTAATAATTGCTGACAATTTGCGCAGGACATGTTGAACATTCGTGATTAGGGGACTCGCAGGTGTGTCAACAAGTGACCTCTGTGTAAGAGCAGCTGACTCGCAGGAGAAGCTCAACGCCAACAGACATCAGTTTGGTTACTTTGTCCTCGTGTCAGTTGTCTATCGGGGCTTTTTATTTATTTATTTGTTATCCGTCTTGTCGCATGTCCTCACCTTTCCCCACTTTCCCTCTTTCACGCTCTACCCTCTGCCTCTGGTAATAAATCAGCTTACCCGTCTCTCTCTCTGACCCTGACCTTGATTACTATTGATGAGAGGACGGAACTCTTTATTCGCAACCCCATCTACCTGTCACGCTGACGGAGCGAGAGGAGCAAACCAACCATGGCGCGCTGCGGGGCTGGACACACGCACAGGCCCACATTCTGATTTAGCAGCAGAAAGAAGCACAGAGACGCTACCTGGGACTCCCGCCTGCGCTCCTGTGGGTCAGGGCCGTCGTGTCCCGGATTGACCTCTGACCTCTCCCAGGACAGACGGGAGATGCTCCCTTTTTTTAACGATTAACATTTCGTTTCGCTGACGAACACTGCCGACATTCCTTTCCCCGGCCCACTGACCTCGGCGACTGAAACAGTGAGGAGAGTTCATCGAGCCGAGCCTCCGCCTTCGTTGGAGTTATTGATATGCAGCGGAGATCGGCTCCGTACCCGTGGCCCACCTCGGCTGTCCTCTGGCCAGATGACCATTCTGATTTACTCCCATGAATAATGTGTATCACCGGAGGCGAGGCGAGGCGATCCGTCACTGCTACTGCCCACAGGACCTAAGATCAAATGGGAGCGTATGTAGAAAAACATATATGATTCAAGAAACGCTTATTTATTATTTATTTTAAGGTTGAACCCCGACATACCGGACCTCCTCTCCTCCCCATACTTCTTGATCCGTGACCCGTCAATCAATCCCACGGTGGATGTTTTAAAAGAGAGTGACGTCCATCTTCCACAAGTTGAGCACCCATGTTTGAGGCTTCTCCAGTCCACGTCTGCGCGTCAGGTTAGGAGAGCAGCCCTATTGACGGCCACGCTGTCTCTGCAGAAATTCATCCTGCTGAGGTTGTTATGTGTCACAAAGAGAAAAAAGGAAACACAGCTGGCTGGAGGAGAGAGACCCCGGCTAATCAATACAAACTGCATTTGCTCCCATTATTTCCCCTCCTTTCAGCAGATTCGCCCTTTTTTCTCATAAAGAATCGGCTCCCAGCAATTAGAGGGGTCCTGATGATGGTTTCTTGGGTGGACAGGGGAATTAGATTTAGAAAAAGGAGGGCGGACGGGAGTGGGAGAGAGAGAGGGAGGGAGGAAGGTGATAATGGAATTGAAACAGTTGGAAACTGGCTAATGCATGAGATTCAAAAGGATGGAAAAGCATGAAACACCCCCCCCCCCCCCCCCCCCCCCATACCAATTATTAGCGGGCAGGACTCTACTGTATATTCAGTGGTGCATTTTTAATCCAAACTGCAGGGTAGCTTTTATTGCCCCTTCCTTGTAAAAAAAAATACAGCATTCGGAGCATTAGACATTTTAGTTGGTTAATAAAGACAACGGTTGAGTTAACTGATGGGACTTTACTTTAATGTTGATTCTATGCAAGGCCAGGAGCCAAGGCGTCACCTTCTATAAGCGTTTGTATCAGCCGACTTGTTATTTTACAGTATCGTGCCAAAAAGGGATTTTCATGGAATTGATCTGAGCGGAGCAAGAGAGAGCTACTGAGATCTATCCACACACTAATATACCTCAGCATTACGTTGAGGACATTGGCAGAATCAGCTGATTGGATGATCAAGCGGTCGATCGATATCCTCTCGCTAGTGCACCATGTTTATATATATATATATATATATATATATATATATATAGTTTTTTAGCTGCAAAGCAGATTGTACAGAACCACTCTCAGTATCGGAGGGGGCACACATCGAGGCGGGGAGAGAGAGACGTGGAAGAGAAAGGAAATCCGTTTCCTGACCCGGGGTGACCACCCAACCCGAGTCGGGCGTTACCAGCGCCAATGCATGCAGACGCACAGAGCTGTGTCTGACACGGCCACGTCGCGGGGGCCATCGTCCCGCCTTGGTCCTGCCGTAACGTCGGCGCGGGGACTCCCGGCACGTCCCGCCCGGGCCCGGGACGTGCCCATTACTGCTCGCACATACAGCTGACCCCACACATGCGCCGCTCTGGCTTTGCGTCTCATTACCACTGCTCAACAAGCACAGGGCCTCCGCCTCATCCCTCTTTCGGTCTCTCCCACCGGCCACACTTGTTCGTCTCGTCTTTTTTTCATTAAAGGTCGTCTGCTCATATGGGACGGCAGCGATGGCGACATATGAAAATGAGATAAGGATGTGTTCACCGGCCGACTTTCATGGGAAGACACAATGCGACGCCATATTAGATCGCGAGTGCTCGCCGGGCGGTAATAACATGTTGAGCTTGATGAAAAGATGAAGGGGATAACCTTCGAAGGAAAAAAAGTCCGTTTTAATCTGAGACAATATCCCCAAACAAACGCCGCCGGGATCTATTATTGGGGTAAAAGGTGCAAAAGCCATGCCACAATTTGTTCTGTTAGGAGAAAAACAATAGGAAATGACTATGTGGACCAAAAAAATGTAAATATCACGGTCATTGTTACATAATGTGTATAAAAAAACAACAACATATTTCTCAGGTTTGCCTGCTCCAGGCGTCGGCGTGGGCTTTCTCCCAGAGATTGGGATTTGTTCGGGATGCTGGAAGAAATAAAAATACAAACGTATCGAAAGATGCCAAGTCAACTATAACTATTAAATTCACTTCCACAACAACAATCTCGCAATCCAAATTCTGGACGGGGGCAGCATCAGGGAGAAAGCGATTGGAAATTTGTAAAAGAGTAACACGCCCAGACAAGAATACGGCCGAGCTGCAATCCTCGGGTGGTTAACAGGTTTCCCGGGTATCGAGCGGTTGTGTCTGATTCTAGAACAGCCAGACACCGAGACGCGAACGAAGGCACACACACAAAACAGAAGGGGTGTTGTTTTAAATGGGTACAGCGCCTACGCCCTCGGTCTATACACAAGGGGGTTTTGGGGGTCCCACTTGTCCTCAAACACCTTGCTCCAGCAGCTTTCTCACACACAACCGCCCCCCGTGTGATCCTTCGTTCCCTGGGACGACCTGCTGACCTTTCCTCGCCCCCGCCGACGTACAAACAATGTCTTGTTGTCACCTGACCCATAAAAAAAAAAAGAAAAAAAAAAGAAGACATTTCCTGGTCCCTCCGAGGGGTAAGATGGCTACTCTTTTGCCCGCCACTGTATTGCTGCTTGTGTGTGATATAATCACATACATGCCAAAAACAAATGATGCAGTATCCCAGTATACTGGGGGATGTGTAGATTTACCTCAACGGAAAATCTATTAAAAAAAAAGAAGAAAAAGAAAAAAGATAATTGGGCGAAAAAGGAGGACTCGAGAAAATGGCGACGTCCTCGAGGACGCAGAGTGTGCCAGGGGAGCTCAAGGACGGCATAGTTAATGGGGCATCAGATGAGAGGGAAGACGGGACGAGAAAGACTTGACGTCTGATGGAACACTTCCATCAGTGAAATAAAGAGGAATAGTTTATGTCACGGCTGTGGAATAACCGCCTGGACCCTAAGCGGTTAAGAAGTGAGGAACCATATGTTATAGGGGAATAAACTGAAGACATTTGCAGCCTTTTTTTTTGCTGCGTGCATACATTTCTTGGTGCCTCCCTCGGTCCCCTGTCCGCCAGTCCGGCTGCGGCAGCCGACCTGGATCCCAAGCCGCAGTGTCGGCACTCAGCCGTCAACTCGGAGAATCCATGTGACACTTCTGCCCTACTTTGGGACTTGACCCCGCGTGTGCGCGTCTGGAGAAGGCCATGTGAGAGTTGGCCAGAAGCATGACGATTACTTTCCTTTATTAGAAAATGGCGTTTTGGGTTTTTTTTCTTCCCCCCCCCCGGGTTTATCGGTGAAGCAATAGAAATGTTATTTCCGAGAAACCCCCAGCGACTCGCTCGCACACGCGGGCAACCCCGCTTGCACGCTGAGCACCAGTGTGTTAGTGGGCGGGCGGGCTCCTGTGCGAGTGCCAAATGTCCTGAGTCAGGAAAATTGAAGGCGGAAAAAAAATTGGGACGGCAAGCATTTTTTGGAAGTTCCCTTTGACAAAGTTCCTTTGTGGTTATTTCTGTGAAGGGTCAATGAGCCCAACAGTTCAGGCAAGGTTATCTGAAGTTAGTTTGGTGCACATTTACACACACTGTACTTGACAGTATTACTAGCCATTCTCTAATGAATGTCCCACTTTCCAAGCAGCCACTGGCCTGGGCTTACAGTTAGAGTGCACCACCCTATGTGATGACCAATCAATAAAAGTGCCCGATCAATCAGATTCAGAGACTCGTTTTGTCCGACGACATTTTAAGTGTTCACTAACGGTGTTGTAATACCGTCTCGGGTAAACAAACACCTTCTTCATCACCAGCGCAACAACCCACGGTCGACGGGCTGACGGCGCGTGCACGCGCGGCGATTTGCGCGAGCGCCGACGAGGGGCAGCTTGAAGAGCACATGAAGCCGTGCGGATATTTAGTGTGATGGATTGTGTCCAGCGAGCATATTTTAAGACTCTGCAATCTCATTATCACACCGCTTTGTGTGGCTGTAAATCGGCCCGAAATCGGTCCAGTGCAAAGAAGGCCGTGGTGCAAACTCACAAGCGCGTCGGGCCCTCTCTTGGTCAGTCGGCCTCGGGCAGGTTCCGTGTGTCCACTGGCCCCCCTGCAGTGAAGGCATCCTGCATGGCCGCGGCGGAGCCGCGCGCGGAAGGGCGTGCGTCGTCGAGTTGCATCATGAGCAATGAGTACACCGTCGGGGAGCTGCAACCTCAGCACAGCGTGGCCACGGCGAGGATCCATCATCACGGACGGGCGGGGCCTGCGGGCCCCCCGCGTGCAGATGGACCCGCAGTACAACGTGCAGGCACACACACACACACACACAACAAGCAGGCCCGTGTATGAGTCCGCCCCCTAACTTTCTCCGCCAAGGCCACCTTAGTCAGTCCGACCATTCCAAATTCCACGCCGCTCTGAATCCCACTGTGGTGCCGCCACAGATGATGAGCCCCGACTGAGCTGTGATCACACCCTTCCACCTTCTACCCAAAAGCCTCAGACGTATTTCAAGCCAATGACCCTCCATTGACACCAAGATATAACTATAGGTCCACTTATTCTCAATTACTGAAGATTAGGGGAAAACGATCTAACATTTTAAGACAGAACCAGTGAAGTGTACAGCGCCATCAGGCAATTCAGGCATTTTAATTGAAGTGGCGACATCTCATACTAGAATTGGGCCAGAGCATAACAATAAAATGCTTGGATTTCCTATTACCTTGCCGGGTAAAAATCTATATTCTCTGAGCTAATATAAACTATAGTCTGCAACAAATCAGAGGTGACAACACAAAATGAAAAAATGGTATATGAGAAAGGCTTGTCATGGAGTATAGTTGTTTGTGGTATTGATCCAAATAACTTGGAACCACAGTGCCCATTCACAACAAACGTGCCGCAGTGAAATATGTGGATATTTGGCCACAGAGCAGGATCAGAGGTTTACCCACAAAGGACAGGTTCTGACAAATCAGAGGTCATGTAGTTATGGTCATGTAGTCTAGTGAACTGAGACCCATTCAAAATACTGAAGCACTAAAGCAAAATGGTGCTTTAGCCCTGCTCTGGAAATGTAGCTTCAAAAATATCATGGCAAACACAAATCCCATAGGAGGAATATAATTAAAAAAAATAATTAGCAAGCGTCCTAGAAGGGATCGCCTGATCGTCTCGAGATCCGAAGGCAAGCTTAACCGTTTGTAGGGTCGGGAAAATGATCTTTTTTTTATTTATTTATTTTTATTGGCTGTATGGGGCATTTTCTTGTTTCATAATAAATATAGACTTTCTCACAAAACAATTACATTGGACAATTATCTGACAAACAAGGTTTGAGGAAAGCGTTGTTTGGCCACAAAAAACACCAGTCACCAAGATAACAACCCCTCATCGAGCAAGTGACGGGATATGAAGGGTCGATTAAACAGAGGAAGGTGCCAGAAACCTCTGGGATTTAAGCGAAAAACCTACCTCAGGGGGCTCAGGTACAAAATGTTCTTTTTTGAATTTCCATGATTTTCTTTTTTTCACGCTTATAATAAATGCGCCGAATGCAAAGTTAAACACCTTCCTTTCTCTGTCCTGCACTATCCAGATTGAATAAATGGACGGCCAGGCAGGCGTTGCAGAAAGCACAGTTGACAGTTTCTGATAGTCTAGCGCCCTCCAGTGTGAGCCAGAGGAATGGCGTCAAAGAAAACCGAAGGGACCGCGGTACGTACCAAAGGGGACAGTGTAGCACCAAGTGTTAAGCAGCACCATTACACAATGTCTCCGGTGTGATGTGAGCCCATGGCCCGACAGTCCGTCCCTCGTCTCCACGTGCAATCCCCCTGTCTCTCCTACCATCCGTAAATCCCAGCCCGCTCCGTGGCCTGTTCAGGTGCAGTCAATCTCTCCTCGGGTGGGTGTGTCTTGTGTGCATCGCCATCGAGTCTTAGAGGATCTGTTCAGTGCTAGACGCGGAGATGTCCAGAAGTCTCCAGGCAGCATGCGGGTTGAGCTCCTCCTGGTCTCGACACAGAGCCCAGACGTACATCATCCTGATCACCTTCCCCTGGGGAAACACAAACAGACGGATTAGACTCATTAAGGGTAAAAGCTCAGTTTCCCTTTATCTTTCCGATATATTCAAAGAGAACGCTGAATACCGAGTTCTTAAATCTATATATTGCTTTACTCACAGGATCTCCCTCTACAACATCTCCTTTGGCGTTTCGGATAACCATGACCAACTGGGCCTGAAAGGTGATGATCAAAACCGGACCCTGGTCCATCATCTTCGCCATGGCCAACTGGAGGAGACACATTCCGCGTCAATAAATGTGATAGAATTCACATTGTAAAATGTTTATTGTCGCTTCATGAAAATTCCAATCCAATTCCATTCTAACTTACTAAATACTTAAACACAACCCAAGCAAAAATACACAATCAAATATTTAACAAAGACTTTAGACAAAGACTCATGACATTGAGGTGTCAGACCATGCTGCAGATGTAAAGTAAATTCAGAGATAAGTTAGATAAGAAGAATTATTATTTTTTTAATTAAACTATGATCTGCATGCCGTCATCTTTTTCAGTTTGGAAAAAAAACAACAACTCACAAATTGATTGAAACGCTTGTGTAGTATAATGTGGTGCAACTTACGTCAATATTGTCAATGTCCAGGATCTTAGAGTGGAACTGAAGTCCCATGGCCTTGACTTGCTGTATCGGGTGTGCCAGCTGACTGTATGTCTACACACCGAGAAAAGGAGAAATAGAAGATACCATTTTTTGATATCTACTTGCATCCTTGTTTCAACACTTGAATCTCAGGGTCAGCGTGTCAAAAAGGACATACCGCTTCATAACACCAGTCTTTCAGTATCTCCAGCTCTCCTCTGATCATCGACTGCATGAAAACACAAAAATAAGTCGGCAAACTCGGGACACACATTTGTAAAGATAGGATCATTAACAATTATACGTGGTACTGTATGCCGTGAAATGTGTTACGATACAATATTAATAATAGATAAATATACCTCAAAAACAAATTACAGAGACTACTGTACGTCAACTTGCTTTATTATGTGTAGCTAATTTCTATGAATTTCTATGAATCTAAGTGTTTGGATATTTATAAGATAGAGATATATATAAGTTGATATGTGCAGTTCGACATACCTCCAGTATATTGGGAATGATATCAGCTTCGCACTGCTTCAGGAAGATATATTTGTCAAAGGAAGGGTCCACCTTCAAAATCGCTGTTTGAACCTCGGACTCCTCCGTCGTAGAAAATAGTCCACCTGCGCACAAGGGGCAAGGAGACATGTTGTTCAGATACATTCATTTTTAGTTCAACCAAAAAAAAAGAAAGCACACTTGTACTTGCCTTTAAAAACAGGTTTATTAAAACTACCACTGAGAAAAAGATTTAAACTGCCAACTATGGATAACATCAAACCTGTCATAATGTATATTTACTTATAGATAGACATTGTGACAAACCAGAAGTCTCTCACCTATGAGGTTGGTCATCTTGTCCGTGACGGCACGGGACGCTCGGATTAAGGCATTGTCGCTCTCGTCATACTTCATCTTCATCTCAAAGAACCCTGCAGTGGTTAACGAGTTCAATTAAGTCAGCAGTCTGTGAGCAGCTTTCGTTTCCCCAAATAGAAATCTAAAGGCGCAGACAAAGACACACAGGTGTGTAATAACTTACGGTTGAAGACAACGTTGTTGTCTTTGAAGTCTTTCCACTGCTGGTACCACTTTGAGTCCTTGTGGAGCACCACACCCACAGCTTCTCTGGAGAGCACGCAGTGTGAAATGGCAGGTTAACATTTTTTTCCGCCGCATTCCCATACGACAACTAACCGTCGGTGATTGTCAGGCTACGGTCATTGTCTTAGAATATATTACGGTTTCATGGTATTTCGCGGTTTCCCAGCCTTTCTACATTCTTCACTTCATGGGGTAAGACTGGGGCAGGTCAAATTGTTAAAGTACAAGTAGTTAAATACAGATGCAGCAGGGGTAAATGTTGCAGAACATGCGTGACTGGCAGCTTTTAGAGTGATATGCAGTTCAACCTTTCAAGTCTCCTAGCTAACCGAGAGTTGTTTGCCTCTGAAGGCGGCGGGCACTCACTTACTCGTTCGCTTCGTAGACCTTGCCGTCATCGCCGCCGCCTTTGGAGGAGAACTCGCTTCGCTTCCGGAGTCTGGCGGGAGGCCGATAAGGTCCACTTTGACCCAAGACGTCCATCTCTTTCTTCACGCTCTCCATGCCCTGAAATTAAATAGACAAGAAAAACAATATTTTGGATTCACATTTTGCTTTTTATGGCTTCACTCTGACTCTAGCCTCAGTGGGATAAAGTTATTGGGATACGTTAAAGGGCCTTGGGATCAGGATGAATGTCATAAACCCAAAAACAGTGATTTCAATTATGAATCATAAACAGTATAGGTTATATGGCTTACATAACAGAAGTTTGGATGTTTTTATTTTATTTCGATGTGTACTCACTTTTACTTAATTTGGGCTTGAGAATCATCCAATCAAGCTTAAGTTTTTTTTTGTCATGAAATATACTGTGACTCCATACCTCAGAAATAGCTTTGAATGCACCGGTCTTCCCAAACATCTCTCCACTCTTAGAGACAGATTCTGCAGAGGTCTTGGCTGTTTTGGCTGCTTCCTCCATTCCCTCCTTGATTTTCTTCCCGATTTCTGTCCTACTGACCTCTTCCAACCCCTGTCAACACACACCAGAAATATCGTCAGACCAGCCGCATTAACTCGAAAAGCACATCTGTTCTATTAGATTGGACTTTATTTTTGTTACTCTGCGTAGAGTACAGGTACACAGCCAATGGAATGTTGAAGGCAACAAACCAGAAGTGCAAAGAAATGTTATTATCTACAGATAAACAGTATTTTATAAATAATTTCATTCCCATGCTTGAAGTTGAACCAAGGCCACCTGGGTGACACCAGGAACCCTTATTGCTAGACCATATGGGACTTGTTAAACTATTGCATGACACCATTATCATTTGTTCATATGAATCATATTTACCTCCTTAACAGTCTCAGAGATGTTCCCAAACTTCTTCTTGAGGACCTCAGAGGTCTTAACTGTTTCAGACTCTATCGTTTTCTGGGAACCAAAGAGAGGAGCACATTCATTTAAAAAAAAACACGGTAAAACACTTTCCTTCCAGGAGAACACAGAAGAAGAAATATTGAAAGTGTGTTTGAGAAGTGTATACTGACATATTTCCGTCTGGCTTGTTTCAGTGCGTCTGACTCCTCCAATTTTTGGGCCTCTTCCCGGAACTTCTTGATATTTTCTTTCATTTCATTGCTCTTGTTTAGCTCCTGCTTCAAGTTGTCCAGAAACTCCCCAAGAAAACCTTTCCTACCACCTCCTCTCTCCCCTGACAAATACCGTACTTGCGGAGGGGACGACCATGGCACCTAGGCGATGTGAAACAGGAACACAAAATGTACTCCAAGCATGTTTGGATCAATTTGTTTGATTTTGTGTGAAACGCATAGCCTGCATACTCAATCCTGGAACAAAGAGCGTATGAAGCATTGAACGTGGGAGAATCCTAGAATAACTGATGTGCAGCATAAAAGGCTTTTATTCCTGCGCTTTATTTTCCAGATCTCCAGGTCTAATTTTCATAGCAAACTTCGGTGAGATTGAGACCGAACTCCAAACAAAGATTCTGAAGATTGAACTCATCGTAAACAAAGAGGCATGACAGTAATCTAGTTTATGCCTGGTGTTCATACCTGTGAAGATCTTGTGAGCTGCCCACATATCCTGTAGACACTAGGTCTGTGGTGTAGTCGCAGGTAGGAGGAAGGTAAAGACACCAAACCTCTGCGAACACATATCTGGGGAAAGAAACACACAGTCAGCTTCAAAAGCTGAAACGACAAATGCCTGAAATGTGCACGGTACAGTTGAATCACCGATACGAAATCTGTACCGTTTAATAGCAAACGTAGTGTCAATTTTAAAGCATCGTGACTTGTGAAGAAGCAGGTTTACCAACAGCCCACCGACATACTGCTCACTAAAAGACGTGACTGAAAGGCACAACACGCAGCAGCAAACGGCAAAACGTTCCTAGACGCAATTTTTTTAAGGTTTTCCAGGGCAAAACATCAACACCGGCTGAGTGCCTCCAAATCTAAATGGCTAACTGAGCTAGCGTCCTCCACGTTGGCAGCCTGGTTAGCAAACATCGGGAAATGATTCAACATGTCTCAAATTCACAGTTTGATAATTCGGCTTCTCTTCTCGCTTCGTAAATTCGCTGTTTCCGTGAAGATATTTTAACCAAATCCTTCAACAGCTCACCTGGTAACACAGACACAAGGGGGTCGCCATCTTGAAAATACCCATGACCTCCTTCCGGTGATGACCTTCCACGTCCGTCAGGGGAGGGCTTTAGCTCTCACGTGACCCGTTTGAATACACATGGCAACACGGAACTAAACTCAATGGTTTCATGAACACTTAACATACGCCGAAAGCTTAACGCGCACAATAACACAAAAAGCCAAAAACGCAATTCAAATATTGAAGTTTATTTATCAAAACACCTTATAGAACAAAGGCAATGACAGGTGAAACGAGACAGAAAAAAAAATTAAAAATTTGGTCGCTAAAAAAAGGTAGAAACTAAAATGTAAGCAAAAACTAAAACAACATTTTCACTGTTACAAATTACCAACTAAAACAGTTGCAGTTACAAATATCTGAACAAACCAAGTGTGTCGATATGCGCCGAGGGGCGACTCGGAGGATACAAAGTGTTTGGACATGGACTTAAGAAAGGTCGCATGCAACACATGACTTATGCGTTCCTATCAATCCTAACATCAATCTCTCTTCCGCTCAGCCGGTAGCCATTCATGGTCCGGCAGGCGCGCTCAGCTGTTTCGGGGTTGTCAAAGCGGACCACACCACAGCCCTTGGACTTGCCGTTCTCCATCTTGATATCAGCATACTGGACCATGCCTGCACAGGTTAAGAAACTAGCGTTAGAAACCTTCTTGATACGACACAGCAAATACAAACAGGTGTGACGGTTTACCACTTACCACATGAATTGAAGGTATCCTTCAGCATCTTCCAGGTGAAGTCAAATGGCAGCTATAAAATAGAATTCAAAATTGAGTTAAATCCTACCTGATTAGATACAGGTCAACACACATTTGAGTCTAATGACACTACACTTACATTTCTGACAAAGATTTGGCAGCCCTTCCTGACATTGCCTCCACCGCCCGTATTGGGGCCTCCAGCTCCAGCACCTCCAAAGGAATTGCCACCGAATCCACGATCCAGCTCAGTGGAGCGATCGAACTGGCCACCGACGCCTCCGGATCCCATCCGGTCCATGCCAGAGCTCATGCGGTCCAGGCCACCTGAGGGGAAGCGGTCCAGACCTCCGGCGGAGCCCATGCGGTCGAAGTTGGTGGCCATTCTGTCGATGCCAGTGTTGCCCATGCGATCCATATTCATTGGAGAGCCGAATTCCATGCCGGAACCCATGCGATCCAAGCTAGATGGGCCCAAGCGATCGTACCCTGTTGGGCCAAGGCGATCCATGCTGGTGCTCATGCGGTCCAGGCCAGGACCTAGCCTGTCCATATTCTGCCCCAGGCGGTCCATCCCAGTGCCCATTCGGTCATATCCAGAACCCAGCCTGTCCAGGTCAGACCCGCGATCCATCCTGTCCATGCCCATCCGGTCCATCCCCGTCATGCGGTCCATGTTGGTTCCTTGTCGGTCCATTCCAGAGTTCATGCGGTCCATACCCAGGTTGTTTCCTGCAAGAGTGGAAAAAAAAATAACTCAAATGTCCCAGCTGAAATATTCATTACATCAGATGAGGTGTAAAGCAGCACGCAGAGGAATTTCTACAAAAATCTTAAATACGAACCCATTCCTCTTTCAAAGTTTTCTCCAAAGTTATTGCGAGACATTCCCATGTCGTTCCGCCCAAACTCCCTGTCAAAAGAACCACCAACTCCACGCTCCATCTCTAAAAACGCAAGAGATAAAACCATTGAAAGAGTCCAGAAAACATAAAGCTTGTCCACGCTTGCTTTGGAGTGCTAAGCACATGTCCAAACATCTCCTTACCGTTCATTCTGCCCATCCCTGAAGAACCAAAACGTTCCATGTTGTTCATTCCTCCAAAGTTGTCCATTCCTGGAACACAGGAGAATAAGCATCGATAGCTTAGAGAGCGTCAAGAAACTAGCATGGTAATTTAGATCATTTGGTTCCAGAATGATTCTGCCTTCTCTAAATGTGTTTCATTGGACACACCAAGGGGGGGGGGGTTTGCTCTAAAAGCAAAGGCTACATACAGCGTGAACCCTCCCACTAGTGAAGTTCTGGTACATACCTCCTCCCATACGACCTCCCATGTTGCCAAAGCCCATTCCATCCATTCCTACAAGCGAAAGTGGTGATTATGAGCCACTGCTTTTACCTGAGACTTCTATTGAAGAGTATTACAACAAAAATCTAGATCATTTTACCTCCAGGGCCCATGTTGCCCATTCCTCCTCCTCCTCCTCCGCCGCCTCCACCTCCTCTGTTGAGTTGTGTAGCATCAATGGGCTGGCCACCAGGCCCCAGGCCCAAACCCACACCACTCAGACCACCTAGGAGGACAGGGCACGTTCATTTAGTCTGTGCCGATAATGACTTATGGAAATCATTACCACTCTTAATGTTTACTTACGTGGAAGAACAGAAGCTCTGTCAGGTGGGCCAAAATCTTTGGGCAGAGACTTCTCATCCTACAAAACAATACAGATAAATTAGGACCTTGCATTTGGATCACAATGCCATCCAATGTATATGGGAAAAAAAAGAAAAAATAAAAGCTTTCAACAACATACCAGTTTGACATGCATGACCCTGTTGAACAACAGCTGCCCATTGAACATTGCTGAGAAATCATTAAGGAAAAGCTATAGACACCTTGAAACAAAGCAGTTATACGGACTTAACATTCTATCGTTACACAGTGTTTTTGAGCCAACATTTATCAAAAGGATACAGACAGCTTGGACAGCTTCAAGGGGCATTTCGAATGTTACGGTGCCCATGCCTCTGCTCTTCCCTTCCTTGTCCTCCAGAATGTCAGCCCTCATCACCATTCCAGCCATGTTGAACACTTCTTTCAGCTTCTTCCAGCCCACTTTGTAGTCAAGCTATACGCAGAATGAACAATTAAAAGAAAAAGCAAAGTTACACAACTGTAACACAACTTTGATTTCATTAATTGTTGTACAGGGTATACATTTACAATCGACCCCCTCCCCCACTTTCTCGATTACACTTATTCCATAAACTTGATTTTCCGATCATGTGCAAACTCACATTTGCAACAAAGACTGTGCTGCCAATCCTGCCAGCCTGGAGGCCATGGATGATCTCATTGGGGATGTTGGGGTTGTTCATCATACTGGGAGGAATGTTGACATTTCCTGGTCCTGGGCCCATTCTATCCATGTTCATGCGGTCCATTCCACCCATTCCACCCATTCCACCCATTCCTCCCATTCCACCATGTCCTCCTGGAGGGCCTCCACCTTGAGCCTTGTTTATTTCCCTCTGAGCAATCACACCATCAGGGTCCTAACAAAACATATGAAGATATGAATACCTCAACACTGGTCTGAATTCAACAATTCACCAGTTGCTTAGATGGTGTTCTTATTGTAGCTTACCTCCTTCACTTTAAGGGGTCGTCCATTGAGGTTGTGCTTGTTTACTTTCTCCACTGCTTTCTTCATCAGCTCTTCAGTCCTAAACTCAACAACACTGGAAGATACCACATATGGTTATTGGTTTAACTGGTACACGTCTAAGTTTGAGAGACACATTCCCAATTAACTGTAAACAATAATTAACCACTACTTACGCACAACCCTTTGTTGATTGAAGAAATCAGAACAAGCCACACCAAAAGATATAAAGAACAATTCAAATTAGTTAAAGCAATAGTTATAATAGACGCATAAATGTCACACAAACTAAACAAAAATTAAGAAATACATGCACAAAAATTCAACGCCACACAAGCCTACAGCCTTGGCCACAGCTCTGTGCTTCAAATTTACATTACATTCTGACAGTCTTCACAACATCCTCTAACACAATGTTTGTTCCCAACATCCAAAGGGCAGAAAATCCACTGTGAAATAGGATTCCCAACTGCTGAGATATTGGAGGTGACTTTCCCCAGTAATGCATTTCTACAGAATGAGTTATATTTAACAACCACCTAACAAGCCTCATCACAACCTCCTGCAGACTTGATCCCTTTAGTTCCTAAGAAGCAAATCCACCAACCCAAAGGGACGTTGTCGGCTACTGCAATCCCACAGGATTGGCTACGAAGAAAGCTGAAAACCTATAATAATGGCGCCAACCTCCGGATGGCCTCACGACAGTGCCACAGACGGCACCAAATAAAGCATGCCTCTGGCATGTCACCACCTCACACACTCCACCAGTTTTCTGAATCAACAATATCCAGCAATGAAAATAAAGAAACCATGGCGGACAAACACAGGTTTGTCTTGAATTAGTAATTTTTTTTTTATTTGTATGTATTTGCACTTACCCTCGATTTGCCTTCTGCGTCCATTAAGTGTTCCACGTACGTTACCTCACCCACTACAAATCAGATTCCAGAGACGACACACACCAAGGGGAGAGAAGCCGAGAGAACAATGGGGGTTTAGAGCAGAAAAATAAGTTGGCTGGCCGTTGACCGTGGTCTCGGACTGCCAGTCCTGAGAATTCCCCCAGCACCGCAGCAGCACAATATGGTACAGGTCTACAAAAAGCAAGCTTTGCTCTTTCTTAGAAAAAAAAAACATGGCTTCTTAGCCTGTCCTTGTTGGAAATCTCCCGAAGCACCAAAAAACAATAGACTGAGGACAACAACTACTGAAATGGCCATCAACATTCATATATTGATAAAATGCCGTGCACACCACCTTCTATAGTAAGATAATTAACCAGTGAATTTCAACTCCTCGAAACCCATTCAATGCCTCAGCCCGTATCATTGCAAACCTGCAAATACTTTTCCGTCAAATGTCGCCATTTAAAGCTAACCATAATGTTAATTTCTAAGGTGACGGACTCTTCTCTAACTAAAAACATGTTTGTGGAGGGGACCTGTTTCTGGAACGCACATTGTCAGAATTTTTTAATCAGCGTCGACCACAGGCACGCTTTCGTTTCAGATCTTGTTTCTGTTAAAATAATGGATCACGAAACAATCCTCTTGAGACAAGGACAGTGCATAAGAAGTTGCTTCATTTTGTAGACCTGTACCCCAATGAAATCCAACGCATAGCCGTGTTTGGCACAACATGGAGATCTGCTGAGAAAACATTTGCACGTCAAGGGCACACCTAAAAAAGAAAATGCAATTTAACTCCAGTCAGTTGTGATAAAAACATATACCAGGCACTCCTGACAAGAGGATTGTACCGGTCTTAACACATGCTTTTTGAGTAAATGCAAATGAAGTGCATTACTTAAGATTCATCAAGACCTTTCCAATAACCCATCACTGCACAACTACTTTCACATGAGTAACAGCACATTAAATCCATTTTGTACATTTGAGAGGAAACATGAAGCTAATACCACCTGAATTTCATAGTTGCTGCATAACAAATGATTTTGGTTTATTGTGACCAAAATGTTGACCAATTTATAAATGTGAGTCCAGGCTTTAATGTCAGTTACATTTGGTAACCAAACACGTGTTCCTTGTTTCAGGACAAAACCCTTAAACTACAGAAAAGTAATGCATTGTCTGTACATCTCATTGTGCCCCTTATAGTTCCAAGCCACGGGACTCTTACATTAGTGCACCAGCTTAACACATGTACAACCTTCACTTCACAAAAACCACAAAAGGTTGTAGTAGTCTCAAGGGCGAATAAATGTTCAGTCGCACACCCAGGTTCACAGCACTTGTGCAAGTCAGCAGCAACTCCTTAGTTGACAGACAAATAAGTGGCCTCCTTCCAAACCTTTTTCCCAAATAGCTCCCGCAAAATCTCAAACAACATTGTACAGCTTTTATTCCTGCACAAATCCCCGTAGGACTATCAAAGCAGCAGCGGTCAAACAAAATGACCCTGGTTCTGGCTCATGTCCAAATATGACAGAGTGTATCCATATCCAGGGACCTTACCCTTTTCTTTCATCAGGTCTTTGAGGGCCTGCCATTTCACATCATATGGAATGTTGCTGACAAAGACACGGTATCTTTTGTTGGCATTTCCATAAGGCTCGTAGCGTCCACCTCCACCTCTCTTCTGGGGCCTCTCTTTCCTGCTTGGGTTGGGCTCATGCTTGGCTTTGCCATTGATTTCTCTGTTTAAAGGGAGAAATGAACACAATGTGCAAGTGTGAGGAAACATAAACAATCGGACCACGTCACTGGGTAAGAGAGTGATGGGATCATGCAAGGAAGATTACTAAAACTCCTTAAATAAAAATACAAAATGAATTGCTTGCTAATACAGTTCATAATTGCTGAAGTGAAACTTAAACTGATCACCATCAGGGATACTTAAGTCTGACCTTGGATCCTTTTGGAGGCTAAAATGGAGCTATGGTTGTTACCCAATCCACTAGTGGGAGTTTCCTGTGTTATTTTGATATTAAAAACCTAGGAAACGTGATGGTCAAATAACCAATCACACTTTATTAAATATCTGATGGAAGAGGAGTGGGATATATTTAAATGTGGGGAAAATGTATATAATTGTACAAAAAAAATGTAAAATAAAAAAAGATGGCCCGCGGTGCATGCTGGCAACCAGAACGATTAGGCTAAAGTAGCGTGGCAAGGCCGCTCTTTAGGCGATTAGGGCCAGAGTTAAATGTATACACTAATGCAGTAAATAGACCAGCCATTCAAATAATATTATTACAAATCGAAATAAAAAAAATGTGGCAAACAACTTTAAAACAATAAAAGTAGAAACACATCAATTACAACGGGCCAAATGATGCTGGTAAAAACACAGGCCTCAAACACACACACACCACCAAATCGCATTTTAACGAGACAATTCCAACACTTTGATAGTTTCTGTTTGTAACCATGCAGTGCAGATAAAGCGACTTTGCAGATTTTCAGCATACAGTGATGCCAATGCCGATTTTAAAGGAGCACAACCGACAATGAAGAACTTGGAGCCAACAAAGGGCCCGTGATGAATGGACTCACCCCGCCTGCTGCTGCTGCAGCGGCGGCGGCAGCGGGAGCGCCTGCTGCTGCTGGCCCGCCTTCTCCGTCGCGTTTTCGGCCTGCTCGTTGGACATCTTCTTACGTTTCAGCGTTAAAATAAGAACACGGCAAATTATCGTCGTCGATGGTAACAAGTGGAGAGTTTTCAAAGAGATCCGGCCGTTGAGCGTGAATTTACACCAACCACTCCTGCGACAGTAGCTTGTGAAAATGGCGGAAAGCGGTTCACTCGCACCGAGGCATGCTGGGAGATTAAAGTTGAATTTCTTCTTCTCTTATTTTGGGGGGCTGTAACCAAACGGATTATTACCGCCTCCTACTGTAAATGACGAGTCAGTCCTCACGCTCCTGTTATTAAACATCCTGCTATAACAGGCATTTTGTTGTAATGTGTTTTTCTAAAGATTGATTTGTTTTGGATATCAAAGTGGTTAATTAATTTAGTTGAAATGAGTCATTACTAAATGCCTCATATATCCTGTGCTGAACAAAGTTTGCCTACTCTATTTTAAGCTAAATTTCTGATTTACTAATTTTCTTTGGCTGCCAATAACTTGTTTTTGTCCAATTAAGCCAACATGTGATATCCGTTCATTTACAGGCTTATGGTTAAACTGTATAGTCTCGGTAGCAAATAGTAGTGGCAACATTTTTGATTATGTTTCTTTCTCAAATGATATTTATCGTTTGTTTCATAGGGAATACATTTTTATGGCCCAGTATGGCCTATTAATAACCATCAACTATCGCCTTTATATATGAATATGTATGTCAGCCCCACAACCTAGCGCCAGTACTTGTGCCTTGATTCTATCCAACCTTTTCATAGATGTACAAGCAGTTGATCCAAATATAGTGCAGCCATTATCCAGGACTGACCTAATTCAAGCTACATAAACATCCCTTCAAGTAATTCACCGCTTAGTGCCTGCTAAGTATTTCATGAAAATTCAAGCATATTTATTGTGAATGTTTAATTTTCCCTAATCTTTGACCATGATTAAATGGAATGGTAAGATGTTTCTGTTTTTTCCGACAGGGATGATGAACAGCCTATATGGACAGCAAAAACTATTGAAGTTTTCCTTCCCCCCAGCGTCTCAAAAAGTTTTCCAGTGAGAATATGACTTCTATTTATCTATATTTGATACTTGAACTCTCTAAATGTGATGGTGTTAAATGCTCAATATAATCATAGTGGACCTATAATGGCATAGATGAACTTTGGCTACCTATTTTGAGAATTTAACTGGTAAATAGACAATTATTGTTTATTTATTCAAATAAAGTATTTCTTTTCTTCTTATGCAGTGCACCGCCGGACCCTACGGGGGCGACGGTCGATTCTCGAGTACATCAACAGAGTCAGGGCCTTCAGCGGAACCGGAAGTAGTTTTGATTCAAGCGGATAGCTGCTCGCCTAGCCTTAACAACGGCATCTTAATATTCGTTATCCATTATCTCCGTAGTTTCAATGTATAGAAGAAACGTTCGTAGAAAAAATACCAAATAAATCGCTCAAAATTTTGCGACTCGTCTGTTTGGGGCTCAGTGTAGGCCAGTAAGAATAGGGTTAGCGTTAGCTAGACCGTAGCGTTTTCTATGGACGGCACCGCACTGAACGAGCTCATGTGAACGAATCAACACGATTAAACGTTGACAGACTGTGAGAAGCGTTAACTCACCATTTATTAAACCATGACCACTGGTGCAGATGTAAGAGATATCTTGGAGTTGACTGGAGGGGATAATGACGGTCCCATCAATAAGAAAGACCTCATCAACTCCGACAAGGTGAGTAATAAACAATAAATACCCACAAATATGCTTCTCCAATACCAACATGTTTACCCATTGATCCAAGCCTTAAAGCTTCATTAACTGTTGATTAGGTTACTGATTTATTTCACGGTTATCCCATTATGTATTATTGTCATTAATTAAGAGGTTGCCACCTTACAACCACAATATTTTACCTTAAACTAGGAATAACTATTTTCTTGAGTGTTCTGACAGTGACACATCATAACAGAAAATGTGACTGTTCCCACAATAAGAAATTGGAAATCATATGTTGTTTGTGCTTAGTATTATCAAAATGTTTCCTTAAAATAATAATGATGTTTTCCATTATGTCTTAGAAAAAAAACAAGAAGGCGACGGAAACGCTGACCTTCAAGAGACCTGAGGGGATGCACAGAGAGGTCTATGCTCTGCTCTACTCAGATAAGAAGTATGGATTCCTTTTTACTGGGATAAGATGTGGGAACTCGCGTGTTAAATTGCTGTTTAATTTATTTTTTAAGCATTTACATTGCACAAGGGATGTATAAGGAGAATGATATTTTCTTTTTCTAAAAAAAATAATTATTGCTTAACACACCATTTCAGAAGCTATGATGAATGACAGCTGAATGAATGGCATGTTTAGTGGGACAGCAGGAGGGTTCATGTTTAAGTTTCACTGAAGTAGCGAGATGTGAATTGTCTATTTTGCACCATGTTTGTTGAATAAAAGAAACTCAAGGTTTTTCAGCGCTTATCACTTCACAACCTATATTTTCCTGGCATTTGGCTCCCTCATTTCGCTGCAGTGGTTCTTTTTTAGTACCTTTGCTTTAACTAATACTTTCCTGTTATTTTACAGAGATGCACCCCCTCTGCTGCCAAGTGACACTACTCAGGGTTATAGGACAGTGAAAGCCAAGCTGGGTTGTAAAAAGGTGCGACCCTGGAAATGGATGCCTTTCACTAATCCCGCTCGCAGGGATGGGGCCATATTCCACCACTGGAGACGTGTGGCAGAGGAGGGCAAAGACTACCCTTTTGCCCGTTTCAATAAGGTAGGATTGTCTCCTTTTCAGTCTTAATACTCAAACACAAGCTACTTTACTGCTACTCATCCTTTCTCATCTCCTCGCTTTCAAGCACGCTGAATTACCAAGAAGACAAGTAATCATCCCAATTCAGTGTATGTTCCTCTGCCTGCTTTTATAGACAGTACAGGTACCTGTGTACTCGGAACAGGAGTATCAGATGCACCTCCATGACGATGGCTGGACTAAAGCAGAGACTGACCATCTCTTTGACCTGTGCAAGCGCTTTGACCTGCGCTTCGTAGTTGTCCACGATCGTTACGACCACCAACAATACAGAGTAATTACTCAGTTACTAACCTCCAGTGCTATCATTCTCTTTTTATCGATTATATATTTTAAAAGGTCATCATGACATACGTTTAAGCATATATAGCATAACATACTTTAATGTATGCTTCATAGAAACGTTCTGTGGAGGACCTGAAAGAACGGTATTACAATATTTGTGGTAAGCTGACAAAGGTCCGTGCAGCCTCAGGGACAGAGCCCAAGATCTACATCTTTGATGCTGGCCATGAAAGACGTCGCAAAGAGCAATTGGAGAAGCTCTTCACTCGCACACCTGAACAAGTTAGTGACTTTTTCATTTGATGAGCATTCTTATGCACTTGTTTAACTTTCACAGCGTGAACACTGCACAGCCAAGAAAAGAAGAAACATGCCAAGCACAAGCTGATTTCCAATTGCAAGTAGTAGTGCAGGAACTCCCTTTGCAAAAGAAAATATATCAAGATTGTACTTCTATCATCTTTCCTGCAGGTGGCAGAAGAAGAATATCTTATCCAGGAGCTGCGGAAGATTGAGACTAGGAAGAAAGAGCGCGAAAAGAAGGCCCAGGATCTGCAGAAACTCATTAAAGCAGCCGACACAACCACAGAATTGAGGCGAGCTGAAAAGAGGGTTTCCAAGAAAAAGCTCCCACAAAAGAGAGAAACGGAAAAACCGGTATGATATGAATCCCTGTTATAGAAGCAAAGTAAAGCATGAGCCAACCATGAGAATTGTTTACCCACTGAGCACTATCAAAGGTGAAACACACATTTTGCTCTGAGAGATGCACAGCTGTAACCCACCACTTTTTCCATACAGGGGTACACTGAAATAATGACCATCAAGCTCAGTTTTAATGTTTTTTGTTCTGCATTTTATTTGAACTGAAATGGAACAGCTGACTTAGAATAACTGTGATCGCTTTTTAGGCCCACATTGTTCTATTATAATTGTAAATAACCCATCTGAATGTTGGTTTGACTTATCTGTTATTTATTTTTCTTTAGGCTCTTCCAGAGATGGCGGGCATCAAGTTCCCTGACTTCAAATCAGCAGGAGTTACGCTGCGCAGTCAGAGGGTGAGTCTATCTAGATCCTACTGAGGTATTAAAACCACAAAAACAGTATTGAAAAAAAAAAAGTAGTATTTTTAAGACATCTTGAACTTGGTTACTGTGATTCTCAAACATCAACGAGGAACCAAAAACCCCAGTCTGAAACTGCAATTATCGAGTTAATTCCAAGTATGTATGTGTCAACAATGTGCTGTGGAACGGATGGAAATCATCTCGTCGTTTTAATTATTTTTATTTTTTCTTTTTGTAATAAAGATCAGCAAGTCTTGTTTGAACCACCATGAATCTCAGAAGAATTTTAGCGAAGCTTGAACCCGCAGTTGATGTATGTGAGAAACCAAAGAGTCTGACTTCAGCCGGCTATCTCTCATTAGCACTGTGATGATTAATTCTGTTAGTGATGAGCTAATATCTGTAAGATCCAGCAAGGGAACTCATATTCATCTTCAAGAGTGATGAGTAGCTGCCGCTCTCCATGGGAAATGCATTAGCATGGCCAAAGAAGTGCAGTGCCCCTCTGGCTAATCTGTCAGACAGGGTTCAGTGGATAAAGACATTTTGATCTGGCCCACTGCAGTGCATTTCATAGGAATTAAAAGCCCCGAGGTGGAGCTGTTTATCCTAATATCCCCAGCACCTTAAATCACAGCCTTGTGTGTGTGTGTGTGTCTGTCTGTCTGTGTGTGACTCAGATGAAACTGCCGAGCTCAGTGGGCCAGAAGAAGATCAAGGCCATTGAGCAGATCCTCGTAGAGCAAGGAGTGGGTGAGTGTGAATTAATATTGGTCATCATCTAACATTTCAAACTTTTACATTTGGAACTCACGTTGAAGTTGGCAGATCGTCTTCCATAAACTTATGGCTCTCATTTACTTGAGCCACAACAGGCGTACGACTCATTGTACACCTGCTGGGAGAAATCTAATCTAATTCTTAATCGTGTTAATGTCTGCGTCTGTCTCTGCGTTCAGATCTGAATCCCATGCCCACGGAGGAAATTGTGCAGATGTTCAACGAGCTGCGCAGTGACCTGGTGCTGCTGTATGAGCTGAAGCAGGCCCACAGCAATTGCGAATATGAACAACAGATGCTGCGCCACCGCTACGAGGCTCTACTGAAGGCTGGCAACGGAGGCGGGTTTGGAACTGCAGGGGCGGGTCTAATCACCATGCCGCAAGGCGGCGACCTCAATGCCACCAACAGCTCTTTAGCGTCCACCCCAGTGGGTGAAATTCCGTCCTGGCCCAGTGTCGATGACATCAAAGTGGAAGCCAAGGAGCAGATCATCGATGTAGTGGGAGCACCACTTACCCCCAACTCAGTAAGTCCTGCGACAGCTCCAGAGCCAGAGTTTTGCCAACCTTCGCCATCTCGGTTGGAGAATGAAATATCTTTTTATATCTATATGATATACAGGAGCTATTACTGCTAAAGTACGTACTAATTTTGATTTTTGTGCATCACATTGCAGCGAAAGCGGAGAGAATCTGCATCGAGCTCGTCTTCAGTGAAGAAGGTGAAGAAGCCTTGATGAGGGTGAGAGTGCCAGCTGGTGGCGTGACTCTGGACACACTGGGGATGCAAAGGTTTCATGGTCGTTCACTCACATAGGAGCACCACGGACTGCACGCACACACACACACACACACCCCCCCCCCCCCCCCCCCCCCCCAACCCATTAACAACTTTTCACATTCTAAACGAGACCGTTCTAACCCCTCCCCATCTGGCTTGGCTCGCATTTTTGTGACAAAGGCAACAACTGAGTGACATTCCATTCCATTACTGCCCGGCTCCCTGCCGCCACCGTTGCTCGGCTTTAGATGAGGCGAGATCAACTGTAAATTGCCAGGCCGAGCTAATCGGGGCACGGGGTGGAAGGTAGGAGTGACTGGGTAATTGAAATGAATTGGAATGAAAGAAGAGAGACCCTTGTGAGCGGGAGGATCTCCAGCCTCGACGCTCGCTCGAGCCATCGGAGGGGTTCTTGTAGCCTAATCACGCCGCGGTGTTTTACTGGAAATGTGTTTTTGTTGTAGTCCGTAGTACCGGTTCCATCTCGACCTGGGAAAGAGAGGCCGCTTCCGTCTGCTGCCCGTGGTTTTCGGTCGGGCGCGTGAGGCTGCTTTGTGTTGTTTGTCCTCAAGTGACCTTGATGATGCTTTCTTTAGTCGATGATTCAATAAACCTCGTTGTGTTGTTTACTCGCAGTGTTCCATGCACGTGTCTGACACAGTGAGCCTTTGAACATATCAAGTTCTTTTCTCAGGCGCGATCTCAACTTGGAGGTAATTAGTGTTGAACACACATTTGCGGAGCAAATTGCAGGATCATGACATTCTTGCCTTACCTGTCATTTAAGTTAAGTGACAACTAATGACTTCATTAATATGATAATTAAGCAGTGATCATTCATCGGTTGGCACAGCCAATGAAAACTTCATTAGGTTGCCCTCCAATAATATTGCTAATTGTGTGTCAATTATATAGCTTAGCCTACTTAGACATGAATTTCTATGCAAATTGTAAGCATGTCTGCCCAAAATAAGGGGGGGAGCACGCTGATCTGGGCTTTGCAAATGTATTTTTTTTTTTATATCTATTTAGATATGTACTTGCTAAATGGATACAGTCATAAAAAAATACATAGACATGTGTCCCATCAGTCTGACAAAGCTTAAGCAGGAATTTTTAAATGCATTTAATCCAAAGGGGAAAAAACTGAAATATCACTCTACTAAGGTGATCAAAATCGTGCCTCCCTCATTATTGCAACTCACGTGGAGTGCTTCTGTGGCAAATTCAATTGGCAAAAATAAAACAAACACTTGGTCTCACAGCTGATGATTCATATCAGAGCTAAGAATGCGCCTTGGGGGGGGGGGGACGCTTGCAGGACAATGGTTCTGGGGATGACCGAAAAAACTGTCAACACTATGGTCTCCACCGTTTTATACAGGGAGAACTTTTTCTTGAGCCGACCAACGCACCCAGTGGACTAAACTATCCAGTATCTTTACCAGTTCCTCACCGTCGCGGGTGCAAACACTGCAACAGCCACTGAAAGCTGCACCATCACAATGAGAACGTCCTTATTATCTGCTCACGTTTAGTGCTCCCAAGGTTTTTGGGAGTAAACCCATACACCCGCTATAGACTGTTTGATCGAGACACGGGAAGAGAGCGAGAGGAGGCAAGTAAACATGGGTAAAATACATTCTCTCCGTCTATATTTCATGTTGAAAATTGGCTCATAAATCCAGCGGGCTTTGATCTATGGAACCCGTCGTCGCTTGAAAAAACCTCTGTAAATGTGTAATTTCTCCCTTGACGGAACACAGCCCAGGGGCTATCTTTCTTTTGCCTCCTCCTCCCCTCTCTTTCTCTGTCTCTCATCCTCGCTCCCTCTCCACCGGGGCTGCCGTTGGATTAATGCTCTGCTTTCTTCCCCTCTCTCTCCTCCTCTCATGCTCCTCTGATATCTTCTTTTCATCACTGCTCGCCCATTTGTCCGTTTATCTTTTCTTTTCTACGCTCTCAAAAAGTCCCTCTCCCGATATCTGGGACGTTCTTAAATTGGGCGGCAGGTATCTTGTAAGATAGGCCTCAAGAAGGTGGAGGTTATTAATAAACAGTTGTCCAAATTGAGAATAGGGGTGGCAGGGATGCAGCGCCGGTCGCGTGCGAATGATAAAGACCCCGCAGGAGCCACCGCCTGGCTTCCTGTCTCCACCCGGGGGGGCCACAGTGTACGTTCTGCAACGCTGATGTGAAAAGCATGAAGCAGAACACCGCGGCCCGAGTGTCTTATAATGTGGTTGTGATGGCATCGAGATGGGATCTCTTTATCAAGGCCGGGCCGAGGCTTTAATCACAGCCTAAGAGGTGCTCCGGCTGTTTATCATAATTGAACTGTATCCCGGCTAATCGCCGGCATGCGTCACTGTCGGAGAGGGGTCGCTCGGGCCCCGCGACGGCAGGCGCTGCCGGCGCCGGTGATTGAACGCACAGTTACCAGAGGGGATGTGCGCGGCGGCGACATAAGGCAGCGAGAGGCAGGTAATAGCAGACGTGATAGAACCCCTCGTCAAATACATCACACCTGGAGGTAATCGCTGATGGGACAATGATTAGATTGTCGATGCCTCCTTGCTGTGACACGGCACTTTATACCCATCACGTCACATGCGATCACTGATTAGTAGGAGGGCGGAGAGGCCCGGGTGGCGCCACCGCAGTGTAAAGACAAGGTTGGGATCATTTCCTTCACCGGGCTCAGGATTGAGTGCCTCCCACATGGACCGTAACAAATGTCCAAAGCGGAGATCCACCTCCGTGGCCCTCTCTCATCTCCACGTCTCTCCCTTCGACTTTCACCTCCTCCGGCATGCGGGTCACCTTGAGGGAGAAAAACTTTTAATCATCGTTCCACATCAAATTCACCTGCGCCCCCTGGGACGCCCGAGCCGCAACAAAGAGGAGGCGAGTCGAAAACCGACGGTTGGAAAATCACAAATGCCCCCAGGGCCGGAAGGTGGAAGTCATTTCCACTGGATTTTTTTTGCTGGTGGGGGGAAGGCCTGCTCCAACACAAACCCAATCACTGGCGCCAAGCAGTGCTTACAGCTAGGCATTAACCCCACTGTCCACTCCCCGCATTAAAGCCCCGGGGAGGCAGAAGAGAGTGGAGTGGAGTGGAGCAGAGAGGGTGGGACTAAATCTAGACTGCCCCATTCCCCGGGACTGCACTGCGCTCAGGTACATCTCGCCGGTCAGGTGTCGTTGTCTTTCAAGGTGTCCTACCTTGGAGCGTAGGAACGAGGCAGAAAAAGTCATCCCAGGAGTAGAACGTCCCCTTATATAGTCATGTAGACTGATATTATGACGGTTCTTTGGAAATATGGGACTGTAGGTGTGTGATCTGAACCATCTTTTAATCTTTAAAGATACAGGCCATATTCTTGGAAACTAAATGAATATATGTATATGTATATATTTCATATATATATATATATGCTTAAAAATGGTTAAAAAAAATATATATATATATATATATATATATTATTTGGTTTCAGTTGTTGTATTTCTGGGTATGGTGGTTCAATGGATGGCATTTTAGTCCAAATTAAAATATATGACCGACCGTTTGATGGATTACAAACATTCATGTTCTCCAGAGGATGAAAAGTCAGACTCATTGAATAATTATAAAGCCGAACGAGAGCTTTCAGAACTCAATGAAAGAAAAGTATTTCCTGAAATGATTGCTCTTTAATCTTCATCTTGGTCCTGGCCTATCGCGGTGTGCGTCATGAACAAATAGGTTCATGAGGATGAAGAGACTGCGGCCTGTTCAGGTCCGCCCGGCAATTGCACGTTGACAAGACCAGGTCAGACAGAATCAGCCTCACTCTGTTCTGCCATCAGCCTTAAGAAACAAACCACTTGAGCACTGATTTGATTGGTCAGTGAGAGATAGAGAAGTCACCGAACCAAATGTGGCAGCGTTGCCTCCGCCAAACCAACACAGCGAATGCCTTTCTCTCCCTCTCCTTACCTGCCCAAGCACAATTCTAACAAAGAGGGTGGGGAGTAAAAATCCAATTTACCATGCGGATCCACAGCTGTCACAGCGAGGGAATTAAACATTACCCATAACTCACTGGGGGAAGCCGAGCAGGTCAGCGGACGGCAGGGATGGTAACATCACTCTGGGGTGCAATAACAAAGGATTTTAACCTCTGACTCCATCACTCGGGCTGCCGGCAAATTGTCTCCACCGCTACCCCAGCCTTCAACAGCTAGTTAATAATCTCTGGTTTGGACGAGGACTCAACTTACCAGTGCGCGCCCTTTGCGGCGCATCACTCAAGACTTTCCCCGACACAAACAGGAAGACACGGGGAGGGAAAATGTCAACATAAACGCAATCTTTTCCACGCCGCTGGGTCCCGCAGCGCTTCCTGTAAAGCTCCGTGGGGGGGTTGCCGGGATCCTGTAGCGGATGGCGTCCCGGTGTCATCGCCCGCGCAGGCTGACTGCTTGCCTGGCTGGCCTGCCACCGCCAGGGCCTCAATTACCTGACTGACGTTTCATTAGCGCCTGCAGCTGATCCCGTGGCTGAGAGGCAGTGGGGCGCGGAGGAGCATGGAGCAGGCTGAGAGAAAGGGGGGGAGCGAAAGGAGGCTTCGACGCATTACATTCTCACGCGCTGTCAGTGTCACAGCTCCGGGTGCAGCCACACCGCCGCTCATTACGCCGCAGTCGTTTAGTAGCTGCTCTTATTGAGCTGGACTGTGCATGCGGAAATAGAGCTGGCCGGCGACGGTAGTTCCGAGCTGACGCTCTGGTACCCGTTGTTGAAGCGGCTGAGAAGGGTGACAGGTCGCCGGTGTATGCACAGTATGTATGTTCTGGGAGGACACCAGGTGGCTTAGGGGTCCATGAGACGAATCAGTCCGCTGCCTCTGATCAGAGGTTTACCTCTTCTTGCGTCTCTTAAGCTCACCTCTGCGGAGCCAAAACATATGCGGCCGCTGTGTCTTGTGTACGCGCCGTACATCGGTTCGCGTGCGATGCGTGTGGCCTCTCCATCCTCGGGGTTAGTGCAGGCCATGTCACAGTTGATCCAGGGCAGAGCTGAGGGGGCTTAGCGAGGCCCCCCCGACCTGAGCCTCTCCACAGAGCCCACGCTTGGCTGGCCTCTCCTTCCCATTTGTCATCCTGGGCCAGTAAGACCCCCGGAGAGATTAGGGCAGAGCAGAGAGACTGGAGGAGTAGCAGGAATAAGAGGATCAGTTGAGCTATAAACACAGACAAGTTTGTGTCTCTCACCCACCCCGACACAGTGACACTTTGTAATGGCTGTCAAAAGTTTTTGTGCGCGTTGTATATCTTCCTTTTAAGGACACCGCAGTGCAGGTGCCATAGCTTTTGTGTCAGCGAACACGGCAGGTATAGGAGCTTCTTACGGCTTGATCAAATGTTGCGCGTGGTTTGAGAAAGCGGACATTAAACAGAAGCGTTAACTGTATCGACCCGCATTGACCCGCGCCAATGAACCGTGACCCAGTGCGGAACAGAAAATGCAAAGGTTTGCCTATAATTACAATTATGTGGCACAAAGACCATTAGTCAAATCCTGGGAGCTCCTTCATTTCCATATTTTTGAATATTCTACTTAATTATGCAAAGGCAATAGTGAGGTAGCTGGGAAGTTTTAAGAAAGCCTCATAAAGTCCTTATTAAGAGAAGAGGGGATTAATGACAGTTAATATGAGGGCAATCAAACATTTAATGCAAAGGCTCTCCTGCAGGCAAACAGTATTTAAATGAGTCAATTAGACATTCATTATCTACCAGCATACAAGTGGAGTCAGATCTGCATACAATGTTCTTGCAGGGGAATCCCTCCCATCTACAAAGGAACTAATGAAATATTAAAGAAGTTAACAAGTTAGACATGGAAAAAAAAAAGTACAAATACGCATGGCTAGAGGGCTGGTTGCGTGGTGTTGTCAATTCAGCGAGAACGTGCGATACCCACCGGAGATTAGCTCATAAATCAAAATTATTGCGTTAGCGCGATCTCTCTTCCCAATTAGCGATGTTAGCATTGTTGAAATAGAATGGGAGAGGGGAACCAGGGAAGGGCACGCCCCCACCCACTCAATTGAGTATAATAAAATGACGTCAAATCCTGCGCAAGAATTTCCCCAGGTTTACAAGCGTTGCCTCTAAATGACTGTCATCCTCACAAACCGCCTTGAAATAATCAGACAAAAATACAAAAATGTACACCTTCTGCAGAGGACGGCTTGAATAATTTACCAAACTATGCAGATATATCATTGTCAGGACCTCCTCCCTCCCTCCTCCTCCCCCTCCCTGCCTCCTCCCCATCTTTCTTTCCCTTTCTCCATGTCGGAGCCTCCACTCTTGTCAGTTGCCCCAGCACACAATTACTGTGTGTGATTGCTATCAGGCGGGACGGTCGGGGTGGCTCCCAAATTAGGGGCCTAAATAGGATTTCCTACACGGCGAAGGGCACAGGCCTGGACATGGTAATGAAAGCCTATACATCACAATCAGGCCGACAATCCTATTCATACTGCAACACATTACTCTCACTCCTCATAATTATAGAGGGGTGACAGACGGGCCTGCGAGGCAGGGTGGAGGAGGCGAAGGTGGCGGTGGTGGTGGTGGTGTTGGGATGTTTCTGGGTATGTGTCTGAGGTGGCTGTCAGTTTCAAGTGGCTCCTTCTTTCCACTCCTGTGATCTCTTGGGACCTGGAGTGACCGGATTAGGTGTGAGTCGAGTGGGTTCACTCCTACATGGTTCCAGCATGGCGATCTCACCACCCATAGATCTGTGTCATTACAGAAAAATAGTTCTAATTTGGGCATTTTCCCACCAGTGGGAAGATTCTTCCACTGGGACACTGACCGCATCTTTCATCAGACTGACTGACACACACACATACAAACACCCCCCCCCCCCCCC
>JAFBJU010000060.1:161340-189237 GCA_016785305.1 Colistium nudipinnis
GGGATAAGAAAACATTCCTAACCCGCCTGCCCCCCCCCCACCTTTTATTTTCCCCTCCGGCCCCCCCCCAGGGGAAATGGGCAACCCAAAATACATACAAACACCCCCCCCCCCCCAACACACACACACACACACACACACACAGCGATGTGATGAGATGTGAGGGGGACAGCTTTGCGATCAATACCCCGAGCAGGAATCAGCGATGGGGAGAATAAGACAATGGCCTATCAGATTGAGGTTGACTTCTCCTTGTATGTGCGGCAGGCCTGTGACAATAGATTGGCCCAGAAATCCGATGGCACTATCCGACAATGGGGACAAAAAAAAAAAAAAGAGAGAGACAGATGAAAAGAAAGATTGCTAATGCTCTCCAAGCAGGCATTTTAATCTGTGACAGAGGAGGGATTTGGTGAAAGCCATTATCACACAGCAACCCCCCCCCCCCCTTGCTCCCTCCCTTTTCTTTTCTGATAAGACAACCTTATCAGACTGCTCGGGGGAGAATGCATATGTGCACGTGTGCACGTGTGTGTGCGTTTCCACACCTTTGCATGTGTTTGCTCTGAAAAATGGGATTTACCAAATGTGATTCATCCGACTCAAAAAAGCTCTACCCTCACCCATGTAAATCACTTTAAGAACTCGCTCAGACGGTAAGCGCCCTAAAGTGGATTCAGATCACAGTAACCCACTTCGCCAAGCAAAGAAACACACCTGACAAGGCGGCGTGAGCCGTATTGTCACATCCGTTCGCTGCTTAGGCTCGAGGGAAACTACGGCATTTGATCTTGTGTGTTTTTTTTCTTGTTGTTGTTGTTGTTGTTGTCCCGTGTCTCACTTGCAGCTGTAGAAACATCTCCCATCTGACCATCACGTCACCAGAGAGACGAGGGGACGACAGTGTCTGCCCACTCAGGTCACGCGTTCACCTCTGGGAACGTCTCCGCTCTGTCAGCTGGACCAGGTGTGTGTGTGTGTGTGTGTGTCTGTGTGTGTGGGTGTGTGCGAGGCATCAGATGGAGAGATGTGTTTGAGATGACGTCTCCTGATGTAATGGACTGATAGAGGTTAACTGTCTGCGAAGCAGAGTGAGTTGACGATGTGTGTGTCAAAGCATTTACTGTATATGTTTGCATGACTAAGAATGTATACACGTGTGTGTGTGTGTGTGTGTGTGTACGTACGTGAGTGTATGCATATCTTTGCATACATTTGCGTGAGTGTGTGTGTGTGTTGGACAGCATCCTATAGCCGCATTTATTGTGTGTCTGTGCGTGCGCGTGTGTGTGTATGCGTCTCCTCAACACGGTGTCTCTTCTGTAGTCTGGACAATCCATCAGGCTTTGCCGCTCATTAATCACCAAACCGGCACACATGCACCCTCACACACAGACAATCGCGCACCAACACACCTTTGGGATCAGGGCAGGCAGTGATAAACAGTAGGGTTAGTTTAGTGGAGCACTAACAGCTGCACCACAGAGAGTTTGTCTGCAACCAGGTGACACAACACACCGTAGTCATGACCATGGCCTCAAAAAACCTGCCTGCAGAGCCAAAAAGCAGAATTCCTTTTTTTGTTGTTGTTGTCCTCTCATCCTGACACTCCTTTGTCTGGGCACATCATGTGACCCACACGCACGCACACCACATCATCATCATCGAATGTAAACTTTTTTTTTTTTTTATCTTAGCAGATCTGCTGGAACAACTGAGTTGCCATTGTTCTCGCGTGAACAGTCTTTGTGCTTGACATACAAAGTTTCTTTTGGAGATGCTTTGAGTAGGTCGCCACTGGATGGTAGATGCCACCGTCACAACCCCTTCGTTCCCCTTTGCCTCTGCGCTTGTCTCAAGTGTCCACTCACGGCCTTTTACTATGGATCATCAGATCAGAGCAGAGGAAGCCTCCGTAGAACCAGCGTACTGGCTAATTCACTATTGATCCTATCCCATAGACCAATTTCCACTTGTGTTTGGTTTGGGACTACGGTTTTCGGTCACGCTCCGTCTCTCCCTCAGGGGCCAGGGAGGAGCCCCTGCCACTCTCTTATCAGGCAGAGAGCGCACGCACAAAGTGTGTGTGGGATGGAGCGAGATGGGGACTGAAAGGCGGGAGGGGAGCATTACTAGCTTGCAGAGAAAGGGAGAGAGGTCCTTAGTGGAGGGTGATTGTTCCCAGAGTTGGAGAAGAAGCACAATGGCATTGGATTTGTGTGAGCTTGCGGTGTGTTATGTGGCCACGTGAGTCACGAGGACGGTCCTCCGCTGATTCCTTCAGTGCAACTCTTTGTGACAGGAAAATGACGAAGTCTTGAAATTGTGGAACTTCCAGCAACTACGAAGTCAAGAAATACAGAGCTGTCCATGGTGCTGAAGATATATATTTTTTTATTTAAAGATGGGCTCTCTTTGTTCTTTTCTTTCATTCTTTTCTCTCTCTCTCTCTCTCTTCACCATGACATCTCCAGATCAAATGATACACACACACACGCGCGCGCACACACACACACCCGCCCACACACAACAACACGGAATGCTCCAGAGATCACACTGGTCTATGCGCACGTTTCTCTTTTTCCTTCCTCCATCTACTCGCCTCTCACTCCCCATCGCTGCTGTCTCCACTGCTCTTCACACGTGCCACCGCCTCTCCCAAAAAACCCACCCTCTCCCCTCCTTATCTACCCACCTCTCACTCTCACCTATCCACCCTTTCTCTGTCCACCCTGCCCCCCCCCCCCCCCCCCGGCCCCCCTCGGGTTCCCCTCTGCCTCTCTCTTTTTTTTCTCTTCCCCAGTAACAACATTCCCTAGACTAATTGCAATTCTGTCAGCAGGTAAATGCCTTGTGACCTGCCGCTGACAGTCACGCCAGCCAGCCACTGACAGTCATTGTGGGGCAGACAGGACAGCCTCGGCAGCCTTGGCAGTCAGTTAGCAGCCAGCGTGTATGGATGTGGCCTCTCAGCTGAACAGTGAGACTCCCACTGTCTGCTAGTGTGTGACACTCCCATTACCCTACTACAGAAAAAGGTAGACAGCCACAGAACAGCTGGATAATGCACTGTCTGACTGACGATACACTCTACCCCTCACACTCTCTGCCTCTCACCTCGTCTCCGGGCCTATGACAATGCCATTTTGATAGTGTCAGTTACCAGCAACCAGCGAGTCTGAGATGTCGGCACCCACTCAGGTGATTTCTGATGTACAATCTTCAGACACAAAAGAGACAACGTCAGTGCTGGCGTTGCGGACGAATGATGGATAAGAAGCCTACCGCCGTAACTGTCATATATTTATTTTAACATTTTAACTCGTCATGCTGAAATCTATATTCGGTGAATTACACATAGTTATATTATGGCATTGAAATAGTGCACAATATGTTCTTAATAATTCATTTTCTTAATATCATTTTGAATGTCAGCCTTAGCATACGGTCGCTCCTTGATGACCAGGCTGGGCTAATTAAAGCTGGCTGTTGACAGTTGTCAGCGTGACCCTTCGCACAGCGCTCCCCCGGGGGGGGGGGGTCCTGTTAGCATGCTAATGCTAATCCCCAGTGACGGGGGACAGGGCAGCGCTGTCCCCTGCAGGCCCTGCAGTGCTGTCCACAGGATGTGTCAGGACAGGCACGGTGATGTGCTAACATGGAGACGTCCCTATGTGCATGTCACACATCTGTAATTAGAAAAGAGGCAGGCGGCGGGAGGGCTGGCGGGGACAGTTGTTGGGGGGACCACTTGATCTCTGTTCGCGGCGCAGCTTGGAAAAGAGCAATCTGTGCCCGAAACGGGCTTATGAAAGAGCAACTGGTTTCACGGGCTCTAATGCGATGATTTGCCCCGCATAAGCTCAGGAGGCATGTCGGAGATTTGATGCAAGTGGAGGCGCGGAGAAAAGAGCCACACAGGGCCGGAAACAATAGCTCACCCACGAACCGGTTCAAAAATGACTCGGAGAAAAGGAGCGCTCGCGCTTGGCTGTCAGTCCGTCTGCCGCCGCTCTCCTCTCTTCTCCCAGGGAAGGTCAAGGACACATGCATATTCATGGAGGAGCCTGGCACAGGATCGATGGCTTTTAATTGTTTTCTCTTGGTTGGTGGAGGGACGTGCCAGTGTCTATTGATCTGTTTGAGCAGAGGCCACTCACAGAGCATGACTGAGAGACCTTTACCTGACTGAACACCGATAGACTGTGTATGCGTGTGTGTGCGTGTGCATGTGTGGAGGGGCTGAGGACTGTCTGGTGATTAGGATTTTGACGCACACAGGACCGCAGGCTGCATTATCAGGGCCTCATGGGGCTTAGAGGTGGATAGACATAGACAAAGGTGACACACCACAGCAGAGGGGAACAGAGTGCATCATTTGCTATGTTTGGATTTGAATGATGCTCTGACAAAACAATGAATTCCCTCGAGCTTAACTCAAGATCATGATTTGGTTAAAAGCTAAACATTTTTTTTCTAAATGTGTAACATTTTATTCTCAACCTCATCACCCGGAAGAGTGTATATAAAAAAATCCAAGATTTCCACCGTCGGTTGTAGCATCGTACAAATACACCTCTGTTCTGATCCGCAGGTTCGCAAATAAAACCAAATTTGCTCATCTTACCACTTTTCTTAAAAAAAAAAAAATCCAATTACAAGATATCAAAAAATAAATAAATAAATCTGAACATTTGCTCCATGTTGAAAGTGTTAACCTAACACATTTTTCTATGCTTTTGAAAAGCGTGTGAATATCTGTGAATTTGCTGAAAATCGTGACCACCTGTCCGACTCCCAGTCAACCAGATCTCTCCCCTTTGCAAAGATTATCCCCTTCAGAGCGTCTCTTCTCGCTCTCTCATTTATTCTTTTGTAGCTGGGTGAATTTGTCAATTTGAACAGGCAAAGTTTGGAGATTGGCAGCAAGTGTGCGGGAAAAAGGACGGCGCACGGAGTGTCGAGAAATAGAGAGAAGGGGGAGAGAGCGAGAGAGCGAGATAAAAAGATTGTGACCGTCATCCATTTGGCCCGGGCTGTTGAGTGAGAAGCAGTCTGGCTTGTCAAATCTCTGTGCTAACAGTGAATAGCCATATCGGTGCAGAGCACAGAGGGGTGTCATGCACTATGGTTTCATGGTTCAGGATAAGGCTGGATAAAGCCATTGGCTGGATGACACACAGACAGACACGCTTTCACTTTCCCTCTAACTCCCTGTCTCGCGCTCTCTGTTACTGCCTCGACTTAGGAAAGAGGAGTGGGAACACTTGTTTCAATCAAGTGGGCCTGTGTGTGTGTGTGTGTGTGTGTGGGTGGGTGGGTGTGGGTGTGTGTGTGTGTGCGGGGAAACTGGCTATCAATGACACCCGCCCGCTGTATGTTTAAACAGAGGGAACTGTTTCCTGCTCACAGATTAAACCGTGCACCCTCTGATTATTGAACAATAAGAAACCCTGCACACCCCCTCTCCACCCGTGCCCTCCTTCTCTTGTCGCTATTACACTGTAATTTCCTCCTCACACACACACACACACACACGCACACACACACACGCACACAGAGAACCTATTACCAGCTCGTTAGCCTGAATCATGCAAGAATTACACTCCTGTCTGCTGACAATAGCTCAGAGAATGGGCCTTTTTTTTTCGCTCAGGAGTCAGGGGTTAAGTTACCAATCAAAATAGCCACACAGATGTATTCAGACATTTTAATATTGGCCATTGTGCGAGCTCTAAAAATTGTAATCTCTCACCGGCGCGGCTGCCCCCCAAGGCAACTCAAATAACAGTCTTCAGGAAAGGGGGGGCTGGTGTTCAAAGAATTGATGTACCCTGTGGCATTTGGATAATTGTGTTGGAATTGCTGCCACCTTGAACAGTTTTCCTCCTCAGTGTGCCTTCTTTCTTTTTCTTTCTTTTTTTTCTTTTTTTATTATCTCTTTGCTTACCTGGACCATAGATCCCCCCTGCTCTCTCGCTCGCTAATTCTTGGACTGCCGGTCCTCTTCTGCCCCACTCCAGCGCCTGTCCTGCTTTAATCCCCCACGACCGAACTCCTTCTGCGGGAAATCACAGGCACGCTTCCCGCACTCGGAAGCAATATAGTAACGCAAACTGTGTTAGCACTCTCGCTATATTGGTTCCTGGACAAAGTGGGCCAGGTGTCGCTGCAGTACCACACTCAATATAATGTAAACCACCAGAGGGGGCCAATGATGAAGAGTGAACCCAAAGAACCCGTCGCACCCAGACATGCATGCTCACAACACTGTTTTACATGTTTTACAACTGCTAAGCAGATTATTTGTGTCTCACCTGTCAGGTCCCCCTACCTGCTCCTTTAATTTCCCCCGTCTACACATGGTATGGCCCTCCTCGCCCCCCCCCCACCTCTTCCACACCCCCCCCACCCCCCGCCCAGTGGTCCTGTCCGCTCCCAGGGTTCAGACTAATGACTAGTGACAGTCCACTGAGGGGAGCGAGCTGTTTGCAGTCAGCAGTGCGTTTGTTGGTAATTATTTTCCAGAGTGTCACATTAGTGTCAGCCTCATGGCGGTGAGAGAGGAGAGAGAATGGGGGCCCTGGCTGGCTGGATGGGTGAGGCAGGGAGCGAGGGGAGGGCGGCAGGGGGGGGTGTGATGTTTGGTGCTGGGCAGCGTTGTGTTTATGTGTGCATATGTGTGTCTGTATTGAAGTGTGTGGTGGGCTGAGGACACAGGCTGTCACTACTCTTTACTGTTCGCCTTGTGGCTACACAGGACTAAAGATTGAGGATGGAAGTGAGCGGAAGGCAAAGAATTGGTGCACAGTTTTCCTTTCACGTCCCTGTTTGACACAGTAGCTTAGGCTATGGCTGGCCAAATTCTGCCTTTTTGTTAATGTCAGCAAATTGTGACTTATGACGTGATTTGCTTGCATCACGCGCAAAGTAAAGTAGGAGACTCAATTCATGCAGCTTTGTGACCCATTGTGATCATTGTTTTTCCTTCAGGATGGAAAAAAAATGAGAGCTGCAGACAAGAGTCTGAAAGAAAATGTTCAAAGTTTTGGTCTTTTTTGTGGATTTTGCGAAAAAAAAAAAAAAAGGAAAAAGAAAAAGATAATTAAATGAATTCTGCATTGCTTATTCTCTTTCCTTATCGAATATTTGCCTGCTACATCCAGAGTATTCTCGGGGAAACTGCATCCGGTTGGAGGGGAATTTCAGTCCACCAACATAGAAACAAAGTTGAGCGCATGCAAACTGTGTGCGGTGAACGCGAACACACACACAGGACGCCGGCGCGAGTGTCGGTGTGCGCCCGTGTGGTGGGGGGCAGTCACCGGCCCCCTTGGGAGGAAGCGATCAATGATTGAGACCATAATGCACCTCTCTGTATTCCTCCTCACATTCACGCTCACAGGATGCTTTGGGGAGCTGTGACACACGCGCACACACATATACAGACGCACGCACGCACACACACACACACACACACATTATCGCATGTTCGACAGCTCATCTCTCACACGTTCCCTTCCACTCCATCTTGTAGCTGTCTGGTCGATGGCCTCTCTCTCCGTCTCACTTCCACTGCTCACTCTTTGGCAGACTGCTCTGCTCTGGCGCTGTCTCTCCCTATGTTAATATAGTAGCTAACCTCTCTCTCCATAGCACTGCTACCAGATAGTCTCTGTGTTGATATACTGGGGCGAGTGTAGCACTCTACTACCCAACTGACTCCTGAGAACTGAGGACTCTTCATCTCCACCACTGTTAGTGCCACTCTGGGCGTCCTGTGCCCTTATTTTTACTAGGTCTGCCGAAAAATGTTTACTCCGCCACGGTCTCTCTTTGGCTTAACCAGCAGGTGCGTTCGTCTCAAAAGAGCAAAATTCGCTTTATATGGTTTGCTTTTGATTAGAGGAAATTGTACGCAGTTTGGAGACAGTCTTGCAGTAAGTGGAGATTGTGAGTCTCACAGCGAAAGGTAATTATCACTAATTGGTCTGTGGAAATGATTACAGCAGTAACTTAGTTTCCTCCGCACACCCAAAACAAGAACTGGGAATAATGTGGGGGGGGGGGGGAGACACTGCAAAATAAACGCATGACTATTTACTAAAAGACTCCGCCGATAACCTCTGGCATCGTAATAAAAGAAGTGGGGAACTCTTATTGTCCTAATTTAATTTGCCTCAACTCATCTCAGACTTGTTGAGAAGCTGGACATTTTTAATTGACACTGAAATTGCTTGAAAGCTATTATAAAATACATTTTGTGCAACTGTATTTAATATATATAAAATATATAAAATCTAAATTTAGGACATAAACATAAGCAAGCAAGACACAAAGAGACCAAATGACAGCATAGAGCGCATGCATTAGGATGTGATGCTCTGCGAGCGAATGCTTGTGTATGACAGTCAAGAAGACAGCCCAGTGACTCACCTCCTGCCAGAAAATGAACACATACAATTAACATCACATCCCATCATCCTCAGCTGAGCGAGTAGGCCTGTAATTGGCTGGCTGACCAGCCTACGTGGCTCCGGGTGGCAATTTATTCTGGGAGCCATGCAGTTTACCCTGGGCGGCTAACGGCCCCTGTGCCATAACCTGGCTGAGGCAGCGAGGACATCATTAACACTTCACTGGGCTGCAGGACACACACACCCATCATCCACTATACACCACCCACAGCCACTAGCAGGCAGGGCAAATTGGGGGAGCAGGGCGGGAATGATCACCCTAATGCCAATTGAGCCACTTGTACTAATGTGTTTGATGATCAGGTGGCAAATTGGGTAATTTTTGGTAAAGTAATATAGAAAAAGCAATTTCCCAAAAGGAGCTGACCACCTATAGATTACCTTTAATTATTGATGTGTAATGAAACAAAGGTTATTCTTCCCCTGAGCACATCGGATTTGGGAATCGCAGATCAATCCTGTCAAACCCCTACCCCGTGAGCCTGTCTGTTGGTGATTGTGTGTGAGTGTGAGCGCGAGTCTGTGTGTGCGTGTGGCATGTGGTTGTCTAACCCAAAAACAATGTGTGAGGGTGCTCTGTAAGTGGAGGAACGACCTTGCCATTTCACAAGGAAGACATGTGTTCGACACTTCCATATTGGTCGGAGGCTGAGGCTGCTGGTGGGTCTGGACCCTGGTTTATGTGTCCATTTAAAAGGCCTCATCTGTTGTCTGTCCCTCTCGCACTTCGCCAACCCGCTTGTCCTCAGGTGTGAGCGGAGGGGGCAGCCAACGTGGAGGGCCCCGTGCCCAGGGACACTTTAAGGACATGGGGGACGAATGAAATGTCTGGACTAAATCGTGGGTGTCCTAAGTGCTTCGTGGAGAATATTTATTTTTTATTTCCCAATTATCCCGTGTGTTTTTCAGAGGTTGAGTTGGCAGCCACTGATTCCCAGCTACATTCACCCACAAGCCTAAACCTACTTGTGTCTTCTTGGCTGTGATATTCCCAATTCACTCATTTCCTATCTCAGGACTCTCGCTCACTCTCTGATTACACACACACACGCACACACACAGACACACACACACACACGCAGGCTCACAGCCAAATGGCTGTTCATTAAAGACAGGGACCTGAGGGGAAGCAATCGTCTGAGAGACGGAAATTGCGTGTCACATTAGATTAGCAGTGTAAAGCCTCTGGATTGGCTCCAGGGAATAAGGAATTATTTCAATTACATTATTTCAAAAAGTCTTTAAGCAATACCAATACCGATAAAAACAAATTAAGAGTGATTTGGGCTGATTTGTGGCGCTCTGAGCTGTGCTTTCTGACAATGTGCTGGAAATCAGATATGAATAATGTAGATATTACGGCTGCGTCTAATGTGTCGGAGTTGGAAAGCAGATTATCTGTGTCAAATAATGCCGCTGGTTTGCATTGTGTCTCATCTAAAGGGAATGTTTCCACCTGTCAGTCACACGGGCTGGAGGAGGTGGGCGCAGTGGGAGCGGAGAATAACTCCATCACCTGCCATTCACAGTAACAAAGCAGTGCTCCGAAGTCGCAGAAAGTAGTGACTTAACATGTGTGGCCCGCTCAATGTCCTAATGTTTAGTGTATGGATGTCCTTTTTAAATGTCTGATGTGGGCTGTCCTCCGAATGGAAAGTGGTATTAACAGGTGTGATTATTACAAAATGTATCATTACAGAGCGATATTGATTTAAACAGAGGATATGGAATATCACATATCTACTGTAATATTAATCTCGTTCATTCCTAAGTTTGGCTATGTGATCTGACGCTTAGATGCCACTTGTTTTTTTTTTCTTTGTCCTCTGGCTCAAGCTGAATACTGTTTTCTTCTTTTGTCTCAACTCCACTCTTTACAAGGGAAAGGACTAAACGGGTCCATCTCAGGCAGCGTGTCTCAGGGGTGGAGAGCAGTTGTACGGGGAGCGCGGGGGGGGGGGGGGGGGGGGGGGGGGGGGGGGGGGGGGGGGGGGGGGGGGGGGCCCCGGGGGGAGGGAGAGAGGGCAGGGTGAAGGAGGAGGGAGGAGGGGGAGCACGGAGCGCACGAAGGAGAGAGACCAGCACACCGACCCGCGGCTACAGTCCCGATCCGAAACCCAGCGACTGCACCTCCCTCAACTTAGCGCACGCCTCTGCATCGACTGCTCAACATCTGGAGGAGAATCCGACCGCCGCTGAACGTCCCATCTCCTCCTCTTCCTCCTCCTCCTCCTCCTCCTCATCACCTCTGCCTCTCTGCGCGCAACCGGGAGAAAGTGCGGCGTCCTTGAAAAAATCAGAAGTTGGAAGAGAAAGCGCCCGAGAGAGAGAGAGTTGTTTGGGAATACATCTCGCTTGCACCTCTTCGTCCCGGTAAGTGTCGGCTGCGTGACCACACGAGCGGTCCCCGCTCCATATGTTTGTTTGTTTGTTTTAAATGGGTTTTCATGTGTTTGCCGTGTTTGTTGTGTGAAGTGTGTGGCGGGGGGGGGGGGGAGAAACTTGGGAACCGTCGCTGGGGGGGGGGGGGGGGGGGGGGGGGGGGAGAAACTTGGGAACCGTCGCTGGGAAACGCGCTTTAGGACTTTGGGCAAATGTCATTTTTTTTCCACATATAAAAAGGTCAAATCTTGACCCTCCATGTTCAATTCTAGATGTGTGGAAAAAGTCCGCCGCGTGTCGGTATAGTCACTCAATCGTCAAGTAAGGACTTACAAAAAATTCTAGGGAAAAAGTCGTTTACTGTTGTTACGCGAACTTTCATTCTCATCCCGATGATTTTTTTTCCCGAAACAGATGTTTTGGTTCGAAAACTCACAAGTAACAATTTTGAGCTCTAAAAAGCGTGAATAAACACTCCGAAATATCGCATTCATATTTAGGCCTTTGTAGGAATATTGCACAGTGTATTACATTTCAGACAAAGAAAATGACAATGTACACAAGAAGATGCCGTTTTTTCCGATTTGAAAAAATAATCGCTTGACTTGTATCTCGTTATTTTGAAAGAAATTACATGACATTACATGTAATTAATCCTTTTAGCGCATGTGTTTTTTGTTTTCACATTTAACAACTAAAATTATGAGAAACTTCTACCCTGGGATGTTGTACCTAAAATGAACCAGCAATAATGTTCTTTTTATTGTGAATCAATTACCGTGAGTTACAATTTATGGATTTAATGAGTCTGAATTCCATAGAGAAAAGATCAAAAGCAACTGTACCTGATTTTCACAAATCTAATTCCTTATACTTCACTTTCAAATGTGTCTTTATAGGCTTCAGCTACGTGTGTGTTTTGTTGGCAATATATTCTGTTGTAATTATTTACAGACACCGTATGCCTCATCCAACCCTTTTAAATAAAATAAAATTAGTCCAAACCTATACTAGTAAAAAAAAAGAAAGGAAAAAAAATGCCTCCAGAGTTGCAACTAGTGTTTCATAAAAGTGTTTCATTTTCTCAAAATGAAATAATATTCTTTTTAACATCACACAGTTTTCCTCATTAAGCTGCTCAAATTAATTATTACATTGCATTAAAAATAAAAGGGAAATCATAGATTTTTTTGGTTTGTCACCAAAATAGAACTGAATTAATAAAAATGATTAGTATTTTCCTTTTATGCCATGTCTCCTGCTCTCCCTCTCATCAGGACCACTCACAGGGAGGTGAATGGACCTCCACCGCCCCTTCAAGATGGACAGCCCCTCCTACCTGCCAGCTCCACTGGCCTCCCCTGCCCTGATGGTCCTCGCCTCCACGGCCGAGGCCAGCCGAGACGCTTCGGTCCCATGTCAGGCGCCCAGGCCCTTCGGTGTCCCTGTTTCCATGGAGAAGGACCTCCACCTCCCCTTCCCCTCCGCCTCCTACGCATTCACCTCCATGTACCAGCGCCAGGGACCCATGTCGGGCACCTTTCCCTCCCGAGACTTCCCAGCCTCCCTTCTCCATCTGCACCCCCAGTTCAACCCGCCCAACCTGGACTGCTCGTCCCTCGGGATGCTCAACCACAGCGGGGTGGGCGCCTTCCGACCCTTCTCCTCCCCACAGGAGGAGAGGGAGTCGGGCCTTTACCATTCGGCGTTCACCCCTGCCAAGAGGCTGAAGAGCTGCTTCCCAGAGGTGGAGGGGAAAGAATTTGACTTTGGGTCTTTGGCAGGCTCCCTCAAAGCTGGGGAGGACTCGGGGAGGAAGCTGTTCTCCATGTCCGGCCTGCTGTCCGATGGAGAGGCTTCATCCAGCCCGGAGGAGCGCAAAGAGCACAGTGAGTAACCCCCACTCGTCTCATGCATGTTTCTCTATGTCCACATGCCGATTGTTCCCTGAACAGAGCGGAAGCTCACACACAAAGTCGGTCACATCACATCTTGAAAAGACGCCTTGAAATATGCAGACTTTAATTGAGCACATCAGGACCTCGCCCACCCTGAAAAGACAACGCAGATGAGATTAACATATCCCCTACAGCTGCGTTGACTAAAGGTGACAAATTGAAAGGAGCCTTTAAGGGTGAAAAAGTATTCGACAATATTCTTTCCCTTTCGCACCCTGGCCTTTATTGTACGGCTGGGCAAAAGTGTTTACAGCGGCTGGCTGTGACTGACTTTGACACAGATAAATTGAATAGTGTCACTTATTCAGCTTAGTGATCATTAGCCACATATGACCATTAGGCCTTTTGGAAGTCAGACTTTTCCTGGCAGCTGAGCAACACAAATACATCGGCGGGGTATGGAGGCTTGACATAGGAGGAGTAAGAGTTTGAACGAATGACACCCTGTCAGAGATAACGAGGTGGCAGAGATAGAGAGGAAGGGATGGAGGAGCATAGAGAAAAAGAGAGCGAGAGAGAGAGAGAGAGAGAGAGAGAGACGTGACGGTGCGCCTCAGCCTGAGCATCCCAACGACAACCCTCAGCTCAATATGGCCGCCCACACCAGCCGTCTGATTTGTTGACAAATGAGTGGGAGAGGTGTCAGTCAGCGTGCTGTGGAGGAAGAGACGCTGCTCATTACTCCCGGGGATAATTGCCCAACGACGCGAGGGCACAACACTCGCCTCGGAGGGAGAGGGGAGGGAGAGAGGCAGCCGAAGTCAGGGTGGCAATGCTAGGCATGATGGGAAATCAAACCCCCTCAGTGGCGGTCGCCGAGGGGAGCGCCTGACAGATGAAAGGGACCAGACAAAGATAGAGAGAGAGAGAGAGCACCCAGAGGCTCGGCAGATCAGAGGGGGACACCGCCGAAATAATGACAATGTGAAGGGAGGGGGGCCGAGACGGAGAGGGGCGAAGGCAGGAGATGGAAGGGGGGGGGGGGGGGGGGGGGGGGGGGGGGGGGGGCGCTGATACACACTCGTACGTACCACCTAAAGGAAACTTTCATCCCACACATAAAGGGCGTAAGCAGGGACGAGTTGTCTTAAGAAAAGTTTGGATTGTGCGCATCGTGTGTCTCTATGCATATCTATGTGTGTGTGTCTTTGTTGAAACTTGCTGATTTTGTCGCCGGTTGGTGGCTGAGTGACAGGGCCAGGGAGGCGGAGTGGCAGGAAGGAATCTCAATATGGAATTTTAATAAGGACGGGAAAGGAGGAGATGCCAGGCGGCATGCTGGTGTGAGAGGTGTGCGTGTGCGTGTCTGACAATGTTTGCTCTGTGCACTCGTGCATGCGTGCTCCCCTCACCTCCTGATTTCGGGAATCTCATTTGGGGAATGTTGACAAGGACAAAAGACAACAGAACATGGGGAGCACCCAACCCCCCCCCCCACCCCCCCTCCAAAATGGGGGGGGGAAATGGATTTGTGCACATTGGAAGCTTCTTTTGCAGCTTTATCCAATTACACTGGAGCTCAGGCAAACTAAGAGCTTTAATGCAATTGAGCTCCCCGCACTTTTCCAAGTTTGACATACACTTGTTCCTCTTGACTGGGTAACAGACAGTCACTTCAGGAGCAAAAGTCTGAAGTGTTAAGCTTGAAATCTTCTTGGGGTTTGAGAGCTGCAGCAGCCGGGCCGATGCAAATTCTCAGTGAACTGCAAACCAGACCATAAAATCCCACTTTCATACTTTTTAAGTTATCTTCATTAGCTGTTCCAGTGAGTGCCTTTGCCCCCCCCCCCCACCCCCCCAACATATCCATGTCAGTGCTGCAGAATGGAATTCTTAATTTTATTTTATTTATTTTTTTCGCATCAAGAGTGAAATGAGGACACTAAAACATCATTAAGAAACACACTTATAAAACATTCATTCAGTTTTCAACTTCCAAAGACTACAGATGGATCTGAGATTAACAGTAGTAGCACACACTGATGACCAAGTGGATCCTCTTTTAGCTTCCTGTCCGGCCTCACAACAAGCAGGCCGAGCACCTCGTCCCCTTTGCCTCGTGTGCGGTTGCCGGTGGATGTCCCCTTCTGTCCATTTAGTGTCTTTCTTCTGTCGATTTCTCCCTCTGTGTCCCGCTTCTGTTTTATCAGGGATGGTCTGAGACGCGCGGCGTGCTCTGACAGCTGTTCAAACAGCCGCGCTCGCTTTCAAAGGGCAGATGTCTTCACTGGAGCGAGTCATGCTTATTTTCCTCTGGGAAATGCTTTCCGCCGCGGGTCTGAGCGGGAACTAAAATGGCCCTTCACCAGAAAACCCCAAGTTGGGTAACCCGGAGGAGTGGTGTGGCAAAAAAATATGCAAAAACAAATAAGCAAGAACACTGTGGCCCGACGCTGACATCGTGGTGCGTGTTTGTGTGTGTCTGTATCTCACTGTGACGGCAAAGCTGAGTGAGAGCGGTGATAACTGGAGTCAGATGTTGGAGCGCCTTGTGTTGTGGTACTTGTAAAATGTTGAAGTCCCGAATGTGACTGTCAGGAAGCCGTAAATCATATATTTTGCACAGTGGACAAAGAGGACTGAGAAGGCTAACACCTGACACAACTGTGTATCACTTTAGAACTTTTATGCAGGCTTGAGTGTTTGAAACAAATTGGCGTGCAACTGGACCTTTCATCGACGCGTATAAATCACCATTTTTCTCGCTTATTTTTCCTCCTGGGATGTTTAAAAGAAAAAAATCCGATTGGGTCGGATTTCAACCGCACAGTACACTGCAGATGCGCTATAATTTTGCAAAAGTTCTAATCACTTGTGTGAGTTTGTGTGTGTGTGTGTGTGTCCGATTTGGCGAGGTGACACATGAAATCCTACATTGTACCCAATCTGACGGCAGGTGCTTAAAAACTCCTCACCGCCGCCGCAAACTCGCCGGTCGGTCACGTCGTTGAATCCGACGGGGGAAATTGAACGCGGCTCAGATTGGAACGTGAGGGCGCCGAGAGACTCGACATATCCTGACCTGAGTGAACAAATAAAGCCGAGGGAAAGTTAGCAGAGGCCAAACACTTAAGCGTCCTCGCACTCCTAGTTCTCTGCCAGATGTGCTCGGTGTGTAAGTGTTCTCCGCGGTCGGTTATTCATGGGTTGTTAGCGGACTAGCGCGGCGCCCGGGACAGAATCAATATTACATAGATTCATCTTAGATTTGGCACGCGGATAATCTGCGCGCTCGGGGTTTTGATGGGTTTGAGCGCGTCCCAGACGCGGCTGACGCGCTTTTGTGCGGCCGCGCGCGCGAGGTTGGCGCGTTTGATTCCTGTGAGCTCACATCGAGATGGATCTGACTTGCATTTTTATTTTTGGTACATTATTGCTGTCAGGTTAAAAACTCATCTCTCCAAACTGTCATCTTACAGCGGGCAATCTCAATGATTTTCCCGAATAAATGTCGGGGAGGTCGTGATCGATCACCAAATGAGGTAACACCACGGTGTTTGAGCCCGTGGCTGCTTATTTTTTGCAGAATTACGAAAAGGCTGGTGGCGGCGACAGCGCCGCGAGGCGCCATGACGTTACAGCTTCACATTTAGAGCGTTCGACTGGAGACTCCAAGGTTAAGCGTAGCCACATACAGTTATACTACTGTACCCTGCCGTTCGCAGTCTCAGGTGGAGTGGAGCATAAATCCAGATCCCGGTTTGCTCACTGAGTGATGGAAACGGCCAATTACGGCCTGGCCTCTCCTCTTCTGTGACCTGTTGTGTTAAACGGCATTCGCTGTCAGCGCCTGTATCCGCAGGCCCTGTCGTATCAAATCGGGTCTGAAATCTTCCCGATTTGGAAAACGGAATAGTCATCAAATAAATGAGAGTAGCTTGTGGCCATTAAGTCATTTAATCCTGCGTAGTCAAAAAAAAAAAAAAAAAGAGACCGGCGCATGTGTGTTCGTGTTTCCCAAACATTTACAAACATCCTCCCCCTCTCTCGCACACGCGCGCGCGCGCGCACACACAGGCGCCCGCCGCACACACTCGAGCACCGTGTGCTGATCTGATATCTGAGAGGACGTCTGTGCGATGTGTGTCCTGCGAAGCAGCCGTCGACGGCTTGCTCGTGTATATCGAGTGGAGCTTCCTGTTGAAAGACACAGTGTTTACGTCCCACCGGCAGACCACAGGAGATCAATAGCAACCACTCGATGCTCATGCATACACATATAGTATCTGCTGCCCACTATTATTCCCTGGGCGAATACTCCTTATCGGGCGGACTTGCGCGTGCCCTCGCTACGTCAACCGTCACACTCACACATATGCTTCAGCCTTCTTTTTTTTTCGGCCTCTCCTGCCTATTTAAATGAAAGTGAAATTAAACCGCAGTTGTTTCGCAAGTAGAATGTAGAAACCCAAACAGAATATAACAAATATATACACGCTCTGAGCCCACATTATTTTTTGCCTGACGAGAAACCTTTCGCCGGCCGCCGTGTAACGCGCTTTGTTTTCAAAGCTGTATCATCCCAACCAAAAAAAGTGACATCTGCCATCAGCCCTCCGACTGACCACACCGGTAGTCTTGATTTCAAACATTCAGGGAGGAAGCATTACAATATTAATGGCGGCCGCGTTTGATGTCAGAGCACGCCGCGGTTGACGGTTCCCCCTCCTGTTGTGATGGTAGTTTGTTCTCCTAATGTTCTCCCAAGTAAAAGAGGCTTTCATCCTGGCAGGAGGGGAAACTTCTCTGCTTTTCAGCTCATTCCCTTCATCTTACATGGACTGGAGAGTGGGAACGCCGGGGAAGGTTTTTTTTTCCACATGTATTCTCGATGTCAATTGTCTGTGTGGTCTCGTATGTGTTTATGCGTTTGAGAAGGCATCGGGAGTGTGCTTTGTGTATATGTGTGTGTGTGCGCGCGCGTGTGTGTGTGTGTTACCGTCTCTGCGTAGGCATAGTTGAAACTTTTAGGCCGTTTCGGGCTGCGGACCACACGGCTTGACGGAGACAGACAGGATTTCTATAAGTCTGGCATTAGGCTTTTACAGAAGCAGGGGGATATCTCTGTGCGTCTGGGTGTGTGTGTGTGTGTGTGTGTGTGTGTGTGTGTTTGTGTGTGTGCGCAGTGACCATCAGCACCTGTTAGACGGTCAACAGAATGTTTCGCTGAAACATGAGTCACACATATTGTATCTGCCACCATCTCCCACTGTGATCGGCCCACACCAACAGCCCGGCTCCTGTGCAGAGGAAGGAAAGCTCAAGTACACGGAGAGATAGAGGGGGGAAAAAAAGACACATAGAAGGAGAATGAGGGTGAGGGAGAGAGCCATAATGAGGACAGGGCCCAGGGAGTCGTTAAAACAACAGCCTCGTTTTAACAGTGGCCATCTTTCCCTCTTTCCCCAATTTTCCTCTCCTTCTACTTCACTTCTCTGCACCTGATCGACCAGCATCACAGCTTCCTCTGATCTCACATCAAAGACCCGGTTTGTGTGTGTCAGTGTGTGTGTGTGTGAAAAAAAGGCTTGGGGTGAAGGCAGAGGGGGTATTCCTGTAGATTGAATCGCATATGCGTAAGAAGTCGGACACACCACACACACACAGACAGACACACGGGCAAGAATGCGCGTGCACCAACTCACATCCTCCGGCCTGTCCCCGGAGTCTAACAAATCAGTCAGGCAGATAGAGAGGGCACCGAGGCCAAATGCTGGGGTTAAACACATGCTGCAGAGGAGCAGAGGAGACCACACCAATCCTGAAACTCTGGAGGGAGGCCAAAAGCCTTCACTCACACACACACATATATAATATATATCGTATGTGCGTGTGGGTATTGTATATGCATGTTTGCCCGCTGTCACACACAGACCTCATTACAGCATGTCACTTGTGCTTGTTGCAAGTCTCTCAGCTATGGAGGAGCTTGACAAAAGCCAAAAAAACTTCGCACACGAGGCACGCCAAGCATGATAGCGTCAACTCCCAGATACATTACGGTCTGACCTCATTCAGCAGCTTGAGCCATTTAAGATAGTATGATCGCTTGATTTGTACTTTTGTATTTCTCATTTGAGAAAAAAAAAATGGTTAGATACATTTAGGGAGCTGCAAAGTGTGATGATATCTGTATATAGAGACCCCACAGTTTACTCTATATTGGGCAATAAATTGCGATTTCTGATACTGATGGATAACATCCATTTTGCATAATCACTGACAGGCGCAGACAGCAGAAAATAGCGCACATGCCACGGACCCATCTTTTTTTTATTCCACTATGGAATATATTAGGGCTCTGGATAGCGCATACATTTCTGTCACAATTCAGACACTCCAAAAAGTGGAGGATGAATATACTGCATTATAGACAGGGGTGCAACCATAGAAAAGAAAGTTAATATGTGTTGGGTCAAACGACCGTGAGCATGCGACAGTTCAAACACAGGATTACTGACACTTGCATCCTAAAGACCCCTCGGATTGATTCAGTCACTGTTTGCCGAGCTCCCGTCGGTGCACCCCTGCCTCAGAGGTCAAAGTTTGTCAGGATTGGCCTCTGACCCCGCGGCGCAGGGGTGTAAACACTCCCCCAATTCTCCTCGGAGAATAGCGTTGGGTCTGGGCCATAAATCACGGGCCTGATAATTGGTAGGAAAACTGCAGTCCAGCAGTATATAACCTTTTACGTGTCGTCTCAACTCTTTATTATGGTGCTAATGAGTGGCCGTGGATCAGGGTTAGAGCCGCAAGCAAAGCGGGTGGAGGAGCGGGGGGGGGGGGGGGGGGGGGGTCTCCAGGGGGGGGGGGGGGGGGGGGGGGGGGGGGCGTTAACCTCTGTAAAGTGTAGGCTACTGGCGCACTCACCGGGGTAGGCAGGCACATACATGCATACATACATACAGGAAGTCAGTGTGCGCACACAGCACACCAGAGGGGAGGCAGACACAGCTACACACAGGAAGGCTCTCTCACTGGCAGATATGCGCGTATGCAAACATTCCCTTACAGACATGCATATGCAAATAGACACACACACACACACACACACACACACACACACAGTGGCTGGCAGGCTCAGCAGTGTCCATTACAGTCCGCCATTAGTATGGAGATTGGGCTAATTGTCCCCATAGACCACACAGGCAGAGCACGGCGGGCCCACTGTGTGAGTCTCTGGGGCTGAGCAAGAGCAGGGACTCTGCTTTACACATCCCATTGTCTCGGCCGTGACCCTATTAGTGCAATTATAAATCAATCACTGAATGATTATGGGATACATGCTGTGGATTCTTCCAATGCAAATTACGCCATCGCAGTTGCGTCCACTGGCTAGGCTACTGTATCTGAGTTTCATATCAGCAAAGTCATAGAGCAGCTTTAACTTGTGTCACACTGTCGAGTGGGCCACCATAAAAATTTCGCCCAAACTTCAAATTTGACTGTTAATGGAGTTAAAAAACGAATTTACACTTTTTTTCTATATTTGCACACACATTTGCTTTGTGTTGGGAACAGGTGTTTTTACAGAAACACGGTAGAGCATGTCCTGTCCAATAGATGAAAATATTTGAATATGAACATTTCTTTTCATCGTGTCTATCAGTGTATCACACTTTTGATAAGTCTAAAAGCTGCACCGGTTGTTATTGGAATGAGTTAAAGTCTAATGCTGATTCTCATTTTTATTATGATTTGGGTTTGAAAGAATTTTACTTATTGACTAAATTCAGAACACACAAAAATACAAACTATTTTGGCCATGTAACTGATCAAATTCACTCACGTTAAATATTGACTATAGCATTGAATATAATTCATTTAACCCTCAGGATAAACAACAAAATATAAAATGTTCGTATGGTATCATTTAAGTATTATCCCGGGGCTCCAACGGTGTATTTGGTAACCTTCGACTACAAAGGCTACCAACAATGTAGACAAATAATACTGCTTTCTAAAAGTTTAAACTTGAATGCCAGTTTGAAAGAAAAAAACAAAACAGCTTGTGTCGAAGTCTTAGACTCCTTTCCTCTGGGTGGGCCGTTCAGGGTCAGAGTGACTGGAGTCGGTCCAGTCTCATTAGCTGCAGCTCAGGGCTCCTGATCAGTCAAGTAGAGGAGATTGAACTGTGAGCGGCTCCTGTGTGACCCCACTGAGCGAGAACACAGAGGAGAAGATCTATACCCGCTGGCGCTGCCACGGGACTCTTTGTTCTCCTGTGTTTGCTGACAAGGGGGGGATCGCAGGGGCGTATCGACAGGGATCACACTGTGCTGCGCTCACCGGGGCTACACAGCCCCGTGTGTACATGATATATACATGAGCACACACACACGCGCATTCAAGAGCGTGTTTACGCGCACATTTCTCGGGGTTCCCATCCTTTCTCACGCACAGGCCGTCGCAGTGTGTGCACGTTCAAGACTTTCACTTCACGCACGCACGCACACGCACGCAATAAAACCATCAGTACAGGCATATTTACAGTCTGTCGGGGAAGGTCATCAGTCCACTCGGTGTTACATTAAAGCCCAATATGTCTTTTTTCTCAACGAGGGCGTCAGGCTGAGCAGAGACGAGTGCGTCTGGTGCTGGGACAACAGACGCAGCACACTGGGCTTCAGCAACATGTATAAGAGCATTGTTTACCGGTGACATTTTGATGCAGTTAAGTGCCTAAAACAGAAAGAAAAAAACATTTCATTCAGGCAACACAACTTGCAAACAAGATTTATGAGGTAGAGTTAAAATGAATACATGTAATCACATAGGCAATCTTACTGAATCTAAATACAACAGCCATGCATTAACCATTTATATAATGGAATAATTTAATATATATAATAAAATATGTTAATTTTTTTGAGACGTGCTGCTTTAGCTCCTGTTACATATTGTTGTCATCTCTTAATGCAGGTCACAGTGGATTACTTCACACAGTGTTTGGAGTACACTGTTTACATGCTCACCATTCAATAACAACATTGTCATATTTAACACAGCCTTGTGCTATTTATCTGTAGCTACTTGTACTATGTAAAATGAAAAAACAAAAGGCTAAACATAATTATTGACAGTTACTCAAAAATCTTCCTCTAAGACCTCTCCACCCTTCAAAGAAATAAGTAAGCCTTCGAAATCCTGATTCCTTTTCTTCCCTTTGTGGGTTACCGAAGATAAGCTGCCCAATCGTCTCCATCTTTCCACTATTTGAAGATAAAACCATCATCTGCTGTAATTGTTTCCTCATCCAGGCAGACACAATAACATCTTTTAGGAAGTGTGACTAACCCAAACACAGGTGCATCACACAGCACCAGGTGCTCGGGTTCTTCTGGTACCAGCAGCGGTCCACCCTGTGCTTCTGACAGTATCAGATGTTATCTGGACCCCGAGGTGAGGGAGATTGGGCTTATCTGTAATAATGCCCCGCCGATGAAGCGGAAAGGGAGGGGCGCGGCGGAGTGGTGTCCCAAATTTGCAGCAAGTTCTGACTCGTGGCATGTTCACTCTGCGATCAACAGGCTTCACACACCCGACGTCAATCCTGGGAGAGATCAACTTTGTTTGAAGTTTTCTTCGTTTGCCTGTGGAGTGCTGCCTTCTAAGAGCAAGCGGTTCCATTGCTCACCTGCACCGCGCTAATTGTATGTGGGACAGGTGTCGTTGGGGAAAGCAAGTGGGAGTGTTTTCCCTGTGTGTGTGTGTCAGCTGCCTGAAATTGCCACCTTAAAGGGAAATCTTACGGAACATGTTAAACTTAATCAAAAACAGCAGTTAAAGTTTTCTTTTTTTTCTTTTTTTACTTTCTCAGTTCATTTTGACTTAATATATAAAATCTTGCTGGGTTGTCATGAAGTGTGTTGGTCCCCACAGGGTCTGCAAGTTTTTGTCTTTAATGAATGACTTTTGTCTCTGAGACATGTAGAAAAAAATGGTAGGCAGAGGTTCACCATTTCGTTTATTGCCAGAAGTACATGGATACTATTATTATGATTGATATTATTATTATTATTATTATTATTATTATTATTATTATTATTATTATTATTATTATTATTATTATTATTATTATTATTATTATTATTATTATTACATCTCAGCATTGCTGTTGTTTGACCAACCTTGCTCACACTATTTAAACAGACTGGATCTGAAACTGGAAGTTTTCCAAGATCGGGTCTGTTTTCCAAAATAGTTTCCAGAAAACTGGAGTCACGATCAGAGCACTCTCGCTGAGTAGCTTTTTGGCTACATGCTGTAACTATTCTAATAACTTAACCTTAAACCTCTCGCCACCATCTGGCAATCTCATCTGGATTTTCAGAACGTGCCTCTTGCACTGGAAAGCAGCAATATGAAAATATTAAATCCACCATATCTCCTTGCTGGAAAACGTATCTGCAGGTGGATGTGTTTACTCACTTCACTCATGACTCATGTCAGAGTCGGCACTTACCTGTTGGATGATACAAGTTCATGCCTGTTCTATCCATTTTTTTTTTTTTTTTGTGTGTGTTTTGGGTGTACATTTATGACGAGTAAACCTGTATGGACACTTGCTGCCAAATAACGGAGTAAGGAATTTGCTTCCATTGGCTGCATGGTTGTTGTTGAGTCCCGCCATAGTTAAATTATATAAGAAAAGTTGATTCTACCAATGGAGCGATCCTCTCATTTTCTCCTTATTAAGCACTAATTGAGAGAAAGAGCGAGGGGCGGGGGGCCGAGAGAGAAGTGATGTGGAGACAATGGAATAATAAGAAAGAGAGAGAAACACAGAGAGACACACAGAGTATTAATGTGTATTAACCAGTGGTCTAGGTAATCGTGATGTGTATTTTCGGAGTCAATCTAATCACCCTCTAATGAGGCATTGTGATCTATTAGTCTCTTGATCTCTCCGTCTGCACTCTCTCTCTCTCTCTCTCTCTCAGACACACACACAAACACGCAGACAAAGTAACAGCAATTATATATGGATTTGAATTTACAGCCTAATATATGTCATATACTGTATATGTTTGCTTTAACACACACACACACACACACACGCGCACACACAGAAAAAGCACATTGCAGCAATCCCACCAGCACATAAAATATAAATAACGAACAGCAGATTTAGGCCTTTTCCTGAGTTACTTACTTGAGGTTTTGCTGCTTCATTGTTCCACTGCTGCGACATTACGTGGGAACTAACCAAAGCTTGATCATTACTTTTTTTTGTTTGCTTTAAAAACGGTTTATGGGTCCAAGTATGCTGGATTCAACCCGTACAAGGCTGCTTCACTAACTTGCATTGGTATTCTTCCTGTCCCTTGAACCCACATATAAAAAGGGTTGATCTTTGGGTATTTAATCTGCCTGTCTTATGAGTGCAGCAGAATGAATGACAGGCCACTGGTGATCCGTTCTGTATCGCTGTCCGCTGTCAGCGGCCTCTTGTTCCAATGTGACTGCTCTGAGTTTGACAGACACCGGTCAGAGACTGGATTTGGCATTTTGCTGCTCTGAGCGTGAGCTGGTTGAGGATCATAAATGCTGAGTTTCATTGCCATCACAATTTAAATATTTAAAGGTTTTCCTGGAATTCTTTTTGAAATAAGTTGAAATTAAAAAACAGTTTTCATAAAAGAGTTTTTTGTTTTGCTTGTTTTACTTCTTTATATCTCTTCCTCCTCACGTCTTCCTCCATAAGAGGATCACAATACTCCCCTGGGTAAAAGCTGACAGTGATTTTGTTTGGACCCGCCGAGGATGTGCACCTGGACACACCCAAAAGAAATGGGTGTTGAAAGAGCAGGATTTTGCCAAACCCAATTGAAGTAGGATGAATCAAAGATGTTTTCCCGTGAGGTGGCTTGTAAGTAGCCTCATATCAGAAATACCCAAGGACAGTGCTAACTTTCCCCACGACTTCCGCTCCCTCTCTCTAATCTGTAAGTCACTATCAAAGATCATTGAGCCATGCATCTCAATGAGGGTCAGATTGATTGGTGGGAGCGGAGTGGAGGCAGGGTTCGATTTTTGCCCTCTGGGCCTGAGAAGGGAAAATATGGTCACAGGAACACTGTCGCACGGCGAGCCAGTCCACTCTCCATCGACAAGATGATTGGACACATCCATGCTGAGCCACGCCGGTACCTGATGGAACAATTGCAGCGACTAATGGACAAGATGAGAGACAGAATGAGCAAGTGGGAGAGGGAGAGGAATAGGGGGTTTGTGCACTCATTGGCTCGTGGTCAGAGAGGTTATGTCCATTGATCTGTAGGGCAGAAGAAAGGGGCTTTGGCCTGAGGTGCTTCAGAATGAGTCTATTTGGGGTTTAGGATTCCTGTCCGTTCCCACCAGGAGCTTTTTCATCATCCGACTCCCCGGGACTCACAGCTGCTGTCTTCCGTTGTCCACGTAATGCACAGAGCTCTGCAGAGGCCAAAGGCCAATCAATGTTCCACAAGAGGTTGATACAGATCTTATTAGTCAATGAATGATCATTAGCGGTCTAACGAGGCATTGATTTGCGCAAGGGCCAAAGGTTGCGGTGGTTGTGGTGAGTGTCTTTAATACATTAAACACAATTGATTGCAGGGGAGGGGGGTATTTTTTTGAAGGATGGTGGAATTACATTGGACGGTGAAAGATTTGAGGTCATGCCAGGAGAGGAGCCGCACCGTCATCGGCAGTTGAAAGTGGTTGGAATGGAACATGGAGCCTATAGCAGAACATTTGCTTTTTATTTGTTACCGGTGTGGCGATTCTGCAATTAATAAAAAGCAGATATCTAGGAGAACTAAGTTAAAAGCAACTGGACTTTCAGTTTCAAAGGCTGGAGCAGTGAGCCTTTGAAAGCTGAGGAAATGACTCTGCTCCTAGCAGATGTGTTACTACAGGGCCTATTATGTTGCTCATTAAATACCCAACCTCTCAATAGGCCATTATTTCCCCAATAAAAAACAAACGGCGGCCCGCATACTTTCCCCTCTCCCCCCTCTGCTTCAGAGAGGGGGGGGGTAACTTTACCTCACAGACGGCAAAAACCCCTGACTAATATCCTGCATGTGATGCTTTTAAATAGGAAGCAGGCCGTGGAATAGGGTGGGGTACAGGTGTGGCGGGAGCCAATGGCTTTTATAGCCCTCCATCTCCTCTGAAATTGTGCCAAGGACCTGCCTCCACAACCCACCGCTGCAGCGTTGGCTGCCAAGCGTTAACTCGACTCCTCCCGCCAATCTCTACATGCCTACTGGTTATATAGAGTCTGTGCTTGTTACGGCTTTATAGAGGGATTTCTGATGTGCTTAGAGAATTGTTTGATGGTTGGGATAATGATGCCAGTTGGAGTGAGTCGTCTCAGCACTTTATCGCCACCGAACACAGCAAGAGTGGGCCCGGGCCGCCGCCCTTCCAGCTCCACGTCCTCCCCCGGACGCGCGCTCGTACGTCCCTTGCCATTCAAAGCCGTCCAATCCGCCTCACGTCAATCAGAATTATAACCACGTCCGCAGGTTTGTCACCGGGGGGGCGTTCGTCACAATGTCTCCCCTGCAGAACAGCCTTTTCATGCCCCGGCATAATGTCAGCGGGTGACATCCAGGCCTGATGTGATGTGGCATTCACTAAAGGTCACGTTAGGCGTCTCTGCTGCGTCTGCATCAGCAGAACTGGCAGCCGTCATATGGGCGAAGGCATCGGCCATTACCCAGGCCCTCAGGGGGACTCGGTGCTTTGAGGATTTGTCAGCGGGATTCTGATCTCTCTGTTTCTGCGGTTAGAACTGAACCAAGGACAACCACCGTCCATGACTTGATGCAGAACAACACAAACTAGATTGGACCATCGATCACACAGAAGGGAGAAGGAGGAGAGCGGCATCTTTTTTGTTTCTAAAGATGAACTTCCCAATCTCATGATAGTGAGGACTAGGCAGAGAGATATCAGAGAGATTTGATGGGTTACTCACCCCAGGGGTATGTCCCCTTTAATGTTCCATCTTCCATGGGGAGATAAACGAGACATTATATTCAGGCATGTTCATGTATGCTCATCTGGGCCATTCATTCCGTAGCTGTATAAAAGTGGATTTACTGTGCATGCCAGTTCAAAGGCCTAAATGTTTCCCGGCTGTACCCAAAAGTACCATTGTAAACAAATTAGGATAATAGTTCAGTCCATTTTGAAGTGACCACAAAATGTGGGATAAATGACTATATTTAAGACTTTAAATATAGCTGAATATGAACATTTTCCCAAGTGGGAAGAGAGCAAATGGCACCTGGCCAAATGCTAGACAGTCGAAAGGGGAGGTCCTGAACTGGCGAGACAAGATAGAAAAAGAAAACAATCAGAGACAGAGACACAGTGAATCCATTAAGGGATGAACCAGTCAGACTCAGGGCGGCCTGGTGAGAGAGGGCCAATCCATCCGAGCCAGTTGCCGTAGTGAGTGAACAGTTAACAAGCCCCAGAGGCAGGTTTTACAGCCCCCTGTTGTGTGTCTGAGACCCCCCAGGGTGAAAAGGGGCTGAGGCTGACTGATACTGACAGGGTTTATGTGGGTGGGGGCGGAGGGCAGTGGGGAGGAAGGAGACGTGTAAAAAAGGTGGTCATGAACCAACAACTGTCACTTACACGAGAGTGGCAACCGCACAGAGACAGGCCTCAGCAGAAAGCGCATACGGACACACACGCAACACGCATCCATACATCCAAACGGAGCAGAGGTGAACGGTGGTGACGAGGCTGTAGTACGCAGAGCAGGGGGCCCTTATCCAAAAACCTATAAAACACCTGAAAATCAAATCCCATTGCTCTTATCGCGGCGCCATTCAGAGACGCTATCTATGCAGGTAATGTGGTTATAAATTCAATTTCAGCCCAGAGATTTCATTGTTTACTGATGCCTGCATGTTCCGGGCGGCAGAGCGCAGAAAGCCCGGGAACGCTCGATGCGTGTCGGGAAAAGTCATTTAGGCTTCCGCGAGGGGATGCAAAAAAGGCGAGAGAACAGGGGGGTTGTGGGTTTGGGTGGAGGGGCCTGGAGGGGGGGGGGGGGGGGAACCGGGGGAGGG
>JAFBJU010000060.1:189244-207164 GCA_016785305.1 Colistium nudipinnis
GGGGGGGGGGGGGGGGGGGGGGGGGGGGGGGGGGGGGGGGGGGGGGTGAAACCGGTAGAGCTGTCACTCTCCCAAGGACACTTGACTCTGCTTTCTATTTTCCACTCCATGTTTTATTTAGAGGCCATTTTGTCCTATTTGGTTCCTCATTATGGCTGCTCATAGCTCAACTGATGACAGGGGAAGGCACAGGGCTTTTCCTTGTCACTGGTCGTTTGCAATGGAGCGGGGGCAAAGTCTTAGTCCAGCGCTTGGATAATAAGGTCCTGGAGGAAGTTCAGTCCACTGTGCTCCACAGCGAGGGGTCTGAAACCCGCCAGAGAATATAAAACTGGAGGAAATGTTTGCGACATTAAAAAGTGTTGTGAGTTGTGATTGCCAGCCCCGTGCTGGTGGAAAATGAGGTGCATCTTGCCTACTAGCTCTCTCCATGTGATTGATGGCTTTCAAGAGTAAATCACCTCATCTACTAGGTAAAATCTTGATATAGTGAAGCTCCTCGGGCTCCCAGCTGGCTGCTTATGGCAGTAATCCATCAGTGGGACCCAATGGGCCAAGTGGCCCTCCTGGGTAATGTTCCTATTGACAGCCTATGATGTCAACACGCTGACAGCAGGGGGCCACAGCAGTTTGTTACCTTATTTTTTTCCCCCAATCCCACTGTCTGTCAATAGTAGATCTATGGGATAGACAGGTAGAAAACTGCAGAGCATTGACATTATGTGAACAAATAGCAGTGGTGAAAAGTAGTTTTATTCTGTTATACTTCGTTATTTCCATTTTATATCACTATATACTACTCAAAACATTTCCCAGGTAAATGTAATCCTTTTCAAACCATCTGACCATCTGATCTGAGCCTTCATTTTTTTGTGCTCTTTGGATGGTTGAATATTAAGCCAGCCCGCAGAAAGATACAGTTTACAGTAAAAATAATTTGTAAACTAAGGCAAGCAGTCAGTGTATTGCCCATTCTGTTCCATTACTCTTAACCCACCCAGTATTTTCTGTGGCACAGTTTACTACATATTTTCATAGCCTGACAGGCCCTGACATTCACGAAAATCATGCTACATGTTCTTCAACACCTACTTCAACATTCTTATTTTTTCTCCATCCAGGTAAGCTGAAGGGTCTTTATGATGCTCAGGCTCCAATGTGTCCAGTCTGTCAGGCCATTCTGCGACCGAGTGAGCTGCATGAACACATGGAGCAGGAGCTGGCCAAACTCACCCAGCTACAAATCAGGTATCACACTCGGTCTCATTTCATTTTGTCGTATTCTCGTTTATATTATATTTACATTACACCAATAAAGATTTTATCCATAAATGTCTATTTCCTCCCACTCTCCAGATCTCCCATTTAGCCACTTGTCATGTTCTCCCCCTTTTGCATCCCAGACTTATATTTCAGATCATTAATGTTGACAGCTTTTTTTTTTTCACCCCGAGGGACCCCTCCCCCTTGAAAATGTCCCCAAGCGGCATCTCCTGTCGTCTCTGTCACCTGTGTGCAGTGTTTACAAGCTGCCTCGTTGTTCCCTACATATTTCATATTACAGCCTCCGGCCTCAAGGCAACAAATCATACAGCGGGCAGATAATGTCTCACTAATGCCTGCTTTGAGCCCTACACACACACACACACAAACGCACATACACAGTCCAAAACATACACATACAATGATCAGAGTGGCGCGCACACGCACATGCACACGCACACATTACCTGCTTAGACCAGAAGAATGATTCCTCCAATAAAGACATTACACTCCAAATCTGCTTAACGACCGCTCCGTGGACAGTAATGGTTTCAAATTGAACTTGGCCCACGGGGACACTGTGTGTGTGTGTCTGTGTGTGTGGTTGTGAGTGTGTGTGACTACAACAGTACCTGTGCAAAGTGAGAAAGAGTGAAATTATGTTACACACAATTTCAGATACAAATGTAGACAAGATAAAAGCAGATGTTATTTATGACTTCATAATCCATGAAAAAAAACACAACATTTTAAAGATGATATTTTGTTTTATGGTTTAGAAATATATTGCCGTTGATTTGTGTATGTGTGTAACTTTCTATTTCCAAGATTGCTTAAGCCTCTGTATTATTTGCCTCTCTTCCTTTAGTTCAACTTCACTGCAGCACAGTGTCCTAATAAAGACTCCAAAGGTAAATATGTGAAATCGCCAGGCTTGGGAAGTAATGTGTTATGTAATTAGGATACAAAACAATTAACTGTAATCCCTTACAGTGCAATAATAATAATAATAATAATAATAATAATAATAATAATCAGACTCCTGCTATATTTTGTAAAAACAGATATTACTATGTGGAATTAATGAAAAAAAATTATATGGCCCTTTAAGTGTTATGACGTCATTGGGTAGCGGATGTGGCCTCAGAGTATAGGAGCAGCAGTAGAGGGAACAGGTGTGTTTATCTTACATGCCCTGCATTAGCTTGAACCACTTCGCCTTAAACTGTGACATTCCTCTGCTAGGTGAGCATTACTATGCAATGTGTAATGTTGGTTGCGTTATGGTAAAGTCGTATACGTATCAGGGTTCATTTACAGTGTCAAAATTGATTTAAAAACAACATTATTAGCATGCTAACGGCAAGTTAAGCTAATCGCTAAAAGACGCTAATTAGCGTCTCGTGGACCTGGAGTGGACTTGCTAACGGCAAGTTAAGCTAATCATCTTCTCCTGCCAGACACCGTCCTTTTACATCTTGTTTATCTATATTACCTCGATATTATGTTATTTTGCTGGCCAGCACTTATTTGTTTATAAGGAAAATTAAGATAACCTTGGTATGTTTTTACTGAAGACAGTTTTGTGTTCTCCATTTTTAGTAATTTTGATTAAAAAGCCAAATACTATCTTATCAGGTACAATTAAAAATGATTGAGAGAATAATGTGGTTAATTGTTAAGAAGCTAATTTATTTTATTCTTTTCATAGGAGATCAATATTTTTTATTGGTGTTTGTGTCTGTGTTTCGCCTAACTGTAATGACCCTTTTTTATTGAGTTATTTGCCAGAAGTGAATACTATATTTCTTGTTTTCCATATTTCTTTAATTTGCTTATAAATGATTAAGTGTTGAGTACATTTGGTATCGAGGTGACTAAAAGTAATCGGGTTACATTACTTTAATATTGTGATACTTGGATTACGTTATTGATTACATTTTTAACCTGTAACTAGTACCTGGTACTAGTACTAGATTACTTTTTTCCTTAACCCTGGAAATCATCATGAGTAAAAATGAACCACCTCTACCATTTGCCACGGACACTTTTCCTCAATTTTTTTCTTGGTTTTCCTTTCCAGTCTCTCTCTCTTTCTCTGCATATAAAGCATGAAGGAGGTTGTCCCTCTTCACCGCCTCGCCCGGCTGAGGACATTAACTCTGACCGATACCAGGTGAGAACTAGTTTTTTTCCAGCTTTTAAATTAGTGTAAATGGTTGTAAATGTTTTTCTATTTGCTCAATTTATATTCATAAAAAAAAATATTTAATGCAAAAAGAAAGTCCTCCATGACACTGATGTTCAATAGATGTTGTTTGTACAGTCTAAACAAAAGCCTATGCAATATTAAATAATGGAATGATGATATGCATGCAAAGATGCTTTACTTTAGTCACTCTCCAAAGTGACTGTTAAAGACAATTGTAGAAGTCATCTTATTTATTATTAAGTGAAGAGTACTATGGTGTCCTCAAGAAAATCCCACAGAAATAACACTTGAAATGTTCCTTTTATCTGTTTGTTTATTTCCGTAAAAATGCCGATGAATGGAGTTCAAAGCTCTAACTCCATTGTTGATGATTCTGATGTTGTTTCTCTCTTTGTTGCAGACGTTTCTCCGTGTGCGGGCCAACAGACACACAAGACTTAATGGTACGTTGATGCATGCAGAGGGAAATTTGTGTTCAGTAGTGTAGACTCAGTCAGCTCTGTAATTTAAAAGAGTTAGGAGTCAGAGTTTAAATAAAGTTATCATGTCCTTTGTTCACGCTGATGAGCTCAGCTGTGTTTCGACCAACCCCCTCCCACATCAGTCGCCCAGATATCACCCTCTTTTTCCCACACACCATCTCCACTGGCCTAGCGCCCACACGAGCAGAGGAGCTATTAACCTTTCAACTTTGACCTCTTGATATGTTAACAGTCGATGACCTCTGCTGGTGCAGGTGCTACGTCAAATCTGCCCCATTACGCCCTCACACCGCAGGAGCCCACCTAGACTGCACACAAGCTGGTAAGAAACACTGAGAAGCACTTTTTTTATCAACCCAACAAACAAAAAAAATTGAGCATTCATTTGAGGCAAAAGAAGTTTTGGAATGGGAAAATGGTTCATAAAAATGTGTGCCACTCCTATCTTATGGTTTATAAATTTGACTATGAGAGACACAAATTAAATGTTTTCATGTGTCATCTTTTTACGTTGTCAGGCGTCATTATATATTAATATTGAATTAATCTTTCATGTTTACACCAATAAGCGTCATCTGCATTATTGATCAGTTATGAGCTAGTAGGCAATACTTAATATTTTTTGACTGTGTCCCGTACATCTTACTGAAAGTGTAGGCCGCAACTCTGCCATTGTGGCCAGTTATTGTCCACATAAGAATATTACTGCCCCCCATCTCTGCACTAATAAAGATATATATACAGTATAACTACAGTATAACTAAAGCTGCAGCTGACACAGCAGACGTTGTACTACTGTTATTATTTCCAGTGAGTTTCTGCAGCCCTTAGCGATCTCTTCAAACTGCCAGGGCTGTCGGGGTCTGTTAGCCTTTATTGGGCCTTATAACAGGACAGCATAATGAGCTTCTAAATACATGTCAAGGCGGAAGAATAAGAAGAAAAGGGATGGAGGAGGGGGGAGGGTCGTCTCTTGATTAATCAACCTCTCTCTCTCTCACTCCTCTCTCTCTCTGTTTGATGAGCTCTTCCTCATCTATGACCATCTCTTTAACCCTCATTATGTTCGCCGGAATGGCGGCACTCAGGTCACGGCCACCAGCTATCCGGGTGCCCCCCCTGGGGGGGTACTGTCATCCAGCAGGAATTAGAAGGCCCTAAAACTTAATGTCCCTTTATGCAATCCGCAGACAGTCAGGTCAGAGTATGAGAAGAGGTGCAGTTGCTGTTCTGCCATGTTAACTTTTATGTCAGAGGAAAATAGAAGGAGGAGGACGGTGGGATGACGGGACAGAGATTGGAGGGGCGTTGCTACTGTTGTTTTGTATATTTAGCCTACATCAGTGCCTGTGCATTACTCTGACGATGTTACACGTCAAACCAAAATTGAGCTGAAAAGTTTGTGAAATGAACTCGAGCGACAAAAATCCAAATACTTTTTTTGTAATTGTGTTTGTCCTACTGGTGCTCAGTCAGGTACGGGAACCCATTACTAGCAGCTCACACTAATCGTTATCATACAAGGGTTAACTTTCCTCTGTGCCGTTTCCATTAAACACTGCTGCCACTTTCTGACCTCATCAGTGTGTTGTTTTTAGTGCACAATACAATCATCCAGTAACTGCTGCTGTCGCTGAGGAATCAGAAAGGTGTCATGTTTGAGTTCACAACCTGATTTATAAGAAAATCATACAGAGACAATCTGCAGTCAGTGTGGCCTGCCTTAAAGTAATTGTATCACTGTCTTCTGCTTTTCTTCTCTGTTCTCAGTGAGGATCGGAAAGCTGAAGAGGAGGAAACCAGAGGATGGACAGGTATGTTTTATTTTTCTTAGAGCGGCAAGACAGCTGTGCATGTTTTTTTTTCAAATATCAAATATTGCAATGAGATGAATGTATAAAATATAGTGCAGGTTAAAAGAATGTCGGTGGTCTGAACCCTCTGCCACTGTTGACTGCCTTTGTTCACGTTGCATCAGGATCACTGTCAGCTTGGTGTGTATCCATGTGAAAACACTGCAGGAGCTGGTTCACAGCTATGAAAACACAGAAGCAGATATGCAGCCTGAGGCTATAGGAGGCAAACGGACATATTCATCCAGACAGGGAACTTGTGTTCTTCATGTGCATCTGTGTATTTGTGCGTGTCTTAGGAGGGTTCAGTGGACCTGGCGCCATTGGAGAACGAGTGGAATGAGAGGAAAAGGATACAGATGTCGTCTGTAGTCGGAGGGTTTAAAGGTAAGGATAACCCCCCCCCGTGTGCGTGTCTGAGTGTGCGCCGTCGATGTACCCATGTGTATGATCTTGTTCCGTGGACGGTGAATAATGTGAGTGGCAGTTGAAAAACCACTGAACTTTTCAGTCCAGATTACATGGGAGCTGAATGCCTTGAAGGTTCACTTAAATGTAGCACTTTCCTTTACCTGAGAAAGAAAACCTCTGACCTGCAAACTTGTTCCACATTGACTGACAGAAGAAAGATGAGGGAGAGTGAGATGGGCAGCATCATTTTTTGTAAACTTTAAAATCTTTGTCCTGTACAATCTATCGCCGTGCGGTCCAGTAGCTATTAAAAGTATCCATGTATTAATTGTCTCATTAGGGGCAATGCTGGTGAGCACAACTACTAAGGAGTGTCGAGACAGTGATGCCGATCTGGACGTGGATGGAGATGATACTTTGGAGTACGGCAGAGCACAGTATCCTTTACAGTGAACACACAGTGTGAAGCCCCAGTATTTTACTGTGTATTTTATTTGTATATTTGTATCTGTTTTTAAGTTGTGATCTGTAACAAGTTACTTTATATATATATATATATATATATATATATAGTTACTTCTTTCAGAGTTTTACGTCGTTTTTTTCAAGTAAAATGCCTTTTGGTACCCTTTAGTGTTGCATAAATATAATGCATTGTTATAATTTAAGTTATACATTTATAATAATTATTGAGTTCTTTAAGAAATATATAAGGAAAAGTAAGGTGTTAATAAAATATATATATATATATATTTTTTTTATTCATCCAAATCCACGCAATTGTTTCATTAGAAATTGAAAAGCCGTTGAAAAAGCTGTATTTTGAAATTGAAATTTTTAATTTGATGATATATTTTTATTTATTATCTTCTACCATCCTGTTTTTCCTGAGTTTTGCTGTCAGATACACAGAGGCAGATGTAATCCCCTGCTCAAGAGAAAGCTCCAAGGAGACGACAGCAAAGTATGTATTCTACATTTTTTGTTCACAATACATATTCCACAAGAATATTCATTAATAATAGTCTTATGGATAAAAATGCCTGTTATTTTTTTTACTTTACAGTAGCAGCAGTATATTACCTGATTCCAGAGTAAACCGAGACTATTCCAAATGGTTAAATGATGGTAAGTAAGGCAAAATCGGAACAAATTCATGAATTAAAAGAATAAAAAGAAGGAATGGCGCTTCAGAATGGCTCTAAACAAGGTTTTGCTGATTGCAATTTATTTGATTCTTTGTTCACTCAGTGAGTCCATCTACCAGCAGAGGCGATAAAGTGGACGGCAGTGTATCTGTCCTGCCCAAGACCTGCAAAAATACTGAGATAGAGATGTAAGTTTATCATCAAGTTTCTGATCTTTAAATACAAATATTTCTTGAGCTAATGAGTGAGTGGGGAATGTTGGTTTTAGAGTGTCATGCATGCTGGGACATGTATGACTCACAACTAAAAGAAGCACAGCCATCCCGTTCTGTTAAGAGTATTTTGGCAGCCCCGCTCTCTGTCTCTCTCTGGTGTATGAGCTTGGACTACCTGCCTCTTCTCCCACCAGCGTGAAACACAATACTATATCAATATGATGATATCATCAATCAAGGTCATAGCAGGCGACTCGCGCATGTGCTAACATTTCATCACACTTAATGCACTATAGCCTGTCTGCCTCCATGTACAGTATGTTTACACATATATGTCTCTGCTGTAATTGTGAGCGTGTTAGTGTGTATGTCTTGTCTCTGTGTGGACCCTGACACTGCCCCACCCCCCTTCTCGCACACTCTCTCTCTCTCTCACACACAGACACACCCACCCACACGTACAGGCTTATGATAAATGAGACAGGGAATGCAGGCAATGTGATTGCTGCTAAATTTCATGCTCAGTGTCCATGTTGGCCAGCGAATAATTTAATCTGTCTTCGATTTATAAATGACTCTCCTGTGTCTGCCTAACTCCCGCTCCCTCCTCTCTCCATTCCTGTTACTGTCCATCCATCCGTGTGTGTGTGTGTGTGTGTGAAGGCTCTCAGAGGACTCCACACTGACAACTCTGGATGCACTTAAAGCTCGGATACGGGATTTGGAGAAACAGTTGTCTAAAGGAGACAGATTTAAATGCCTCATATGCATGGTGAGTATGAGGGCGAATTTCGAGCGATAGAGCAGTGGCAATGTGGAGACAGGAAATTCCTGCAGGGAGCTGTGTTTTAGTGAGCCAGCCAATATTATTGTTCATGATAATGTCAAAAATAATATTACTCTTGAATAATTGTCAGTAGTGTCATATCATGAATTAAATATTCACTATTATATTCTTGCTATGATCAGTTGATACGAATGAGTTTTGTGTGCCACAGTATATTGACAAATCTGTATTATGTTAGATTTACATTTATAAACCAAATCTAGAGCTTTAACCCTCACCCATACACTAACTGGAACTATGCTAATAAGTTGTTTTGTTTTAAGATAATTTGAGCTCAGCGCCGTCCCATTTGGTCAATAAGTCAAATTGTTGACCTTTAAAAAAAGTATTTAACATGGTTGGTTTATCAGTTTATTAAACAACTGAACATGTCACACATTTTTAAACAATCTATTGTTTCAATTTAATCATTTTAAACATTAGAAGCTATTCACAGAAATGCTATGGAAAGAACAGAGTCCATGTGGCCCTTTTTTCAGATTCTTTTAAATCTCTATACACTGATAAACTCAATAAAGAAAGTATTATTATTCTAACTAATAGGGTGAATTAAAACCAAAACGATAAAATACTACATTTGTTAATGAATTCATGAAATATTAAGTAAAAACCCCTGACGGAGCTCCGTTATAAGGGGCTGAGATATATGTTTATTTAAACGGCACCTCTCCATCTGTGACGCTTGTAGTGTAGTTTCACGTGGACATCTGGTGGCAGGTTTTTTGTACTACAAGAAAATAAATCCTCACGTTTCATCTCCCTCTTGCTACAGGACACGTACACAACTCCGCTCACCTCCATCCAGTGCTGGCACGTTCACTGTGAGGAGTGTTGGCTTCGCACGCTGGTGAGAAAGATGTATTTGATCAAAATTAACATAAATATTACAATTTGGGTCAAATCTCAGAGCATGTCAAATAATTAGACGATCGCTTTTTTTTTCCCCTTTAGGGAGCAAAGAAGTTGTGTCCTCAGTGCAACACCATCACCTCACCGGGAGACCTGAGGCGGGTTTTCCTGTGACCTCTTGTGTGTTGTGAACCAATCAGGGGTGGGCTTGTGGGCAGCTGGCCTGTCATAGAATCCCACCCTCTTTCTCTTCCTCCCCCTCACACCTTCCTGTTCCTTTCTTTACATCCGTGGACACTTAAATTCAAAATTGAGGAACAGCAAACCACTTTTGCCCTCCCTTTAGAGCCCTGTACGATATCCATGTTTGTGCTGCAACATCAACCAGACCAGAGGAAACATTTACAACCAATTGAAAGCTCAGGCACTGAAAAAAAAAAAAAAAAACAGAGAACATGCTTTGGGATGATATTTATCTTATTTTTTTCCCCCCTAATCCTTTTTGTCTGTTTTACGGGGGAAAATAGTTGATTCACATGCGAAGCACATGTACATAGTTTTGTTTATGTTTGGTTAGGTGTGCGTATGCGATGTGGACTAGCAGAAAAAAAAAAATCTGACTGTATTTACTGTACATAGTCTTTGATTAGATCATTTATTATTTGTTTAGCTCATGTAGGTTCATTATCAGTAATATCAAAAACACCAATGCTCGCATTGTCTTTGCCACTGACGTGTTTCTTTGTACAGGAACGTTCAATCTAATTTTATCAGTGTTACTTCAATAAAACGTGTGCTGTTTAACAAAAAACTTGCCAGCAGTGGAATGCTGTAGAAAAAAATCACCTGTTGAATGTGTCTGGGTGACCTTGTGCCTCGATGACTGTATGTGGTGTTTTTTTTCACCCTTTAAAAAGTGGGTCGCTGTCGGATTAGCCCCGGCATTGCCCGTCGCATCTCCACTGGAGTCGAGAGACGCTAAACCCTGCTATTCTGAGCTTTCACGCGATCACTGACGCCAAAAGGTTCAATCACGACACACTGAGAGAAAGCGCCATTTGATCATTTCAGTCCTGGAATGTAATAATTGAATTTATTTGTGTACAAACGAGTTTGGTTAGATTATTATTATTTTTTTTAATGCAATTGTTTTCATGATGACTATTACCTCCTTAACCATGACTTTGTTTTCCATTCCAGAGTCTGAGTGGGTGCAAATCGACAATGTATACGAATATCAGGCTGGAGCACATCATGTTTGCTGTACGTCGTGATGTGGTCGTCGGGTCAATTTATGAAAATCTCCTCTTGTGACATGCTCAAGGTGTGAGCTGTATGGACGGTGTGGATAAAAGCCAGCCAGCATGCACCCACGTGATTGGCCCCTGACGGGAGGTGGTGCTAATTCAGAGCGACAGTGAGCTGCTTCCATGTGAGTTACACACAAACACACACACACACACACACAGAGCGAGAGGGAGACACACACACTCTACGACACAGACAATACAGGCTGAAATTGAAGGTAAATTGGAATTTTTACTTGTTAAAGCCTGATGAGGCTTAAGGGTGTTTTCATTCTTCGGCTTTATTAACTTAAACAATGTCGAACAGAGTAACACTTTTAATGTAGTGATGTAAACACTGACTTCAATGAGTGGAAGCTCGCTTATGGTGCAAACCGCAGATGAAGCAAAGAAGAAAAGTTTTATATTTGTATTGTATTATGAATGTTATATTGCATGGCCATCATATGTTACCTATAAGAAATGAGTCATTTGATACAATTTAAGGATTGCTAAGTTGGTTTTATGTTAGACCATGAAATGATATTGAACTAAACAGGAGTCGGATATATCAATTGCTGTATGAAACTACATATGTAAGATGTGGGGGAGGGTAGTTTTCACCACCTGACAAAATCAGTGAGTATTAGAATATTTAAAGTATCGATAGTAAAATGATTAATAATGCTACAGTATCTGTAATATATTTATAATTGAATGCTTCAACATTTAGCTTGACTGAGGGGTAGACCATTTTTACACACTGGTTGGTTTTGTCAGGAACGTAGAAAATGAATGGGTATAAAGTGTAATTTCCTGTAATTTAACTATTTTGTTCATTTGCATCCTAAATGAAATGAGTCAACAATATTCCTAAAACAACCACGCTCTCTTAGTGGAGCATTAAATGTGCCACCTGTTCTGGAGTCTTTGTGCGGCCTGGCCCAAATCCAATTAATCCCGCTGACTGATCTGCCATGACTTCATTAACGAGCAGTCTCAACCTTAACCCCAGGGCCTCTGCATGACTAACAAGTCAGCAATTAGGACATGGATATGTTTTATTATTTAAAATTAAGTCAAGAGAAGAACTTTCAAATGTCTTATTCATTAATGGGGGAAAGCCACAACCACAATAAGAACAAAGTTCTGCTTTCATGCTGTGTTTGGGTCTTGGGCTGTTTCTCAACTGAGCTATAGCTCAGCATAGTTCAGCAATGGTGTGATTCCCTGCATCCTTTGAAATGGGTGCCGCACCTTTAAGGTAGGGCTGGTACCTTAAGGCCGGATTGCCTCTGGCACCAAAGATTTGCGTTTAATCTCCCTCCGGCACAAACCTGAGCTCACTCTGTCCCCGTCCCGTCTCTCTCGGAAGAATGTCAGGACCGAGACCCTTGGTGCTGAGCGGCCCCTCCGGAGCAGGGAAGAGCACGCTGATGAAGAAGCTGATGAAGGATCACGAAGGCGTCTTTGGATTCAGCGTGTCGCGTAAGTTAGTCGGCCTACCGGTGATTGGTTTCCACCTGCCCGTCTACTGCCGCGTTGGCCTGTAGTTTTGTGTTAATCATGTAATACTGAGACTGAGCTTTTGGCAGCAGCTTCACATTAATATGTGCCAAAATCATCATGACACATGACTGACTCTTCTCGATGCGCTTTCTCTCAGATACAACAAGAAACCCTCGACCGGGAGAGGAAAACGGCAAAGGTACAGTAGTTCTGGTTCAAAACACATTTCTACACAAGTGGGGATGTTTTGTTTTGTTTTTTTTCGTTTTTAGCACCGTCTCACTGTAGTGGAACAACAACGCTCTGTGATTCACCAAGCAGCCCTCCCGGGCTTGGAGCTGGCTCTGTAGAGCTGCGATAGAGGCGCATTCTGTCGTTTTTTGTTTTTATAGCATGTTTCCCAGCCCCCCCTTTCCTGCGCGGTCCACTAGAATGACCACCACACTTTTTACTCCTAAGTGAACTGCACAAATGGTTTTTATAGCCCCCTTGATACATAAGGATAAACCTCTTTCTGTGCCTTTTTTGCTTTCTCCATAGGGCTGAACACGCTCCCCATGCTTCTGGGGGCTACTTTACTACCAGTAGCAGCCATCTTTCCCTCTGAAGACTTAGACATGTCAACCTCATTTTCGTGTCCAAACGAATCAGAATCAGAAGATAAAGGTGACCTCGCTGTGATTTCCTGCGCACAGTTTTTTTTTAGGGAAAAGGGAAGGGGGTTACTTTCATCACCCTGGCAGGCTCTCATTGGAATCAGTCTACACTTTGGAGTGAAAAGCTTGTGAAAATAGCCCCCTGTGATGCCTGTGTAGTGTCTCCCATTTCCAGTCCAGTGAGGTCCAAGCGTCCCAATTCCCACCGTAGCTGATAGAGGTGATGATAAGCGTCACGGGCTCAACAAGTGCATTTTAATAGCTACACTTAACTATTTCCGTCCAGGACACTTTCATTGACGAAGCTGAATGATTCTAAATGTTTTCTCTTACAGACTACCACTTCACAACGAGGGAGGCCATGGAGCAGGGCATCAGCGACGGCGACTTCATTGAGAATGCAGAGTTTTCCGGCAACATGTATGGAACGAGGTAAATATTTACATCTCACCGTGTCCTATTCCTAGTTTATCGCGTAAACATGCAGACATGTGGGAGAAACGAAGTCTATCGGCTTATATAAGAGAACACTCTGGGTCAAAGGGATCAGGAGGATATATAGTAGTCCGGTGACAGATGGAGCTTTAACCGCCCTTACGTCCAAAAGGGCCGCGCTGCAGCTCAGCACCTTGTGTGTCACATCTAATCTCTTCCTCCTATTCTGAAGATAACGCACCCACACACTCACTGCAGTCCGAAGAGCCCGGATCAATGCGGCGATCCTCTTACGCTAAGTCACTTCATGTGGACAACCAGAAATCACATGATTAGGAAATGAGTGCACGTTTGGATATGTTCACCGCTGTTCATTTCTGTAGCAAGATTATTTGATTAGGTTTGGTGAGATTTCACCCTGTGACTCTGCGCTGCGTCTCCAGTAAAGCTGCCGTAGAGGACGTGCTAGCCAGGAACCTGATCTGCATCCTGGACGTGGACATCCAGGGTGTGAAGAGGATTAAACAGACTGACCTGAACCCCATCTACATCTCCGTCCAGGCTCCTTCCATGGAAATCCTAGTAAATATCCAACTTCATATATTTATAGAATACATTGCAATCATTGCACTATTCTGTTTTTTTGTTTTTTATGTCATACGTCACATTAAATAGCTGCAGTCATGATTCGATTATGTAACCGCTGTCTGGTTATTGCGTGGAGCAGCTCTCATGTCCTTTTGCACTGTTTTTCTCAGGAAAAACGCCTGAGGGACAGGCAGACCGAAACAGAGGAGAGTTTAATGAAGCGCCTGGAGGCAGCACGCATCGATATGGAGCTCAGTACGTTTCTCAAAACTCAAAATGTTAAAAAAACAAAAAAAACAAAGCTATTGAGATCGAGGCTGATTCATGTCTAATTTCTAGGTAAGGAGCCAGGGGTTTTTGATGTCGTTATCATCAACGATGACTTGGAGAGGGCCTACGAGGAGCTGAAAGATGTCCTCAGTGAGGTGAGTAAAAGACTGAACTACCCTCTTCTCATTTTTTTTCAAACAAAGCCTTGAAGAAACGCAAGTGTAGCGTGGCACCAATATCCCTCCTCTGTCTTCTTACAGGAAATCAAAAAAGTTCAGGAGTCCAAATGATACCCAGGAACGGGACCCCTATCTTTCTGCCGCTGGGGGAGAAAAAACACCTGCACAAAATAGTTCACAAAACCGCTTTATTTCATCCGTTATTGGAAACGAAATGACTCGGTGTTAGATGAAAATGACGCTCATTTATATTGATGACTAATACTTTATGGTACAATACTCACGTGCTGCATATCATTCAAAGGTTGGAAATTCTGAGCCCCCCCCCCCCCCAAAAAAATTGCCGCGTATGTTGCATTCAAAACACCTGCATGTATGTTTGCGTCAGACTTAATAAAGAACGCGAGTACAACGGATGGGCACTGTGTGATGTTTGATTAATCCTTTGGACACAGAGTCCTTCAGGCGCGCTGTTTATACATTCAAATGAAATCCTCGGAGCGTTCCGTATCTGCCTTCACAACTGCTGCTAGAGTCACGAAGCAAACGGTGGGCCCTCGTCGCGCACTAAACCAAGGAAATCAAAGTGCGCCGCGGCACTCTCCGCGCACGGTCAAACGGAGACGTACATTTCGAAAACTCATTAAGACGCATCACATTTTTTTAAATAAGTCGCACTTTTTTTTTTTTTTTTTTTTAAATGATAACGATCCAGGCTTTACCGGAAGAAGGGCAGACCCTGAAGTTTGGTGCGGACCAGCTCTCGATTCTCCTCCTTCTGCTCCAGGTAAGCTTTGAGCTTGTCGGTGGAGAAGCACACTTTGGATTGTCGGGCTTTGCGAGGGGCGCGATGAGCACGCAGCCACGGGTTCTGGAGACACTCGGCTGCAGTCGGCCTCCCCCTGCAAAATATATATATATATTTTGTTTAAATGTTTGCACGTTTGTGTCGTTAATGGCCGACTGTATTTGAACGGATGCACGGACCAGGATTTGTTATTGAGGCTGCTCTTCATGAAGTTTAAGGCTCCCTCAGACAGACCAGGGTAACAGCGACCAAACTGGATCTTCCCCTTCTTGATGTTCCTGTCTTGCTCCCAGCTGAGCTCTGCATGGAACGGGCTGTCTGCACTCAACCTGGTAGAAAAAGAAAACACACAGTTTGTCATTTAAAATGTATGAATCATTTTGCATGACTGAACTACAGAAGACATTTCATAAAATATGGAATTATTACAGAAAATGGCATCACCTTAGTAAAAACTACCACTAACTGATAATATTTTCTGGACTGGGACAACTTTGTATTCATTGTTTGACACGACACTTACATGATGAATGACAGAACTCCAACAGCCCACACATCCGTCTCAGGCCCCACACCCTGTCCCTCCAGGATTTCTGGAGCTTTCGGAAGGACAATATAAACTGACAAAACAAACAGAACACAGGACATCGTTCATAAAGAGTTGTGCCCTTGCTGGCAATGCCACCCTATTTGCACGAGGAAAGTCAATCAATTCAGAGGAAAATCAAAGACAGAATTGGGTGGGGGGGAAAAAGATAACAAAGTGGACTTGGTTTGTTATGTTATGGTAGCTAGAATCAGCTGAGGTGGATGAAGTTAGGCCGAGTTATTTCCATCCATCCGTCAGTCCATCCATCCTAAAAGAACGTGTACCTTTGCCGCGACAGTCTGTTGGGGATCATGACAGTCAGAGCTTTAGTCCACATGAGGAGTCAACCGCAACAATGCACACTTTCAAAAGCAAAAACAATTCAGCGGGTCGGTTGAAAGGAAACAAGCCACCAAATGGTACCTTTGCTCTCCGACAGGCCTTCAATGTGCTCGATGGTGAGGGGCTGTCCAGGTGTGAAGGACTGAGCCGAGCCAAAGTCTACAATCTTTAAGTGGTTGCGATCATCCACCAGCATGTTGTCGGACTTCAGGTCCAGGTGGATGACCCGACGGCCGTGAAGGTAGTCGACGGCGCTCAGAATCTGAACCAGCAGCTCTCCGACATGAGCCTCTGCATACAGATCTCTGAAAGGACGGGAGGTCACGTTCGTAAGAAAGGTATGTGGTGGCTTTCCCACAAAGTGCCACAGTTTTTTTTTTTTCTTTAAACATCGATTTCATTTGGTCCTTCTTTTACCTTGCAGCCAGGCTATAGAGCAGCTCCTGGCCGGGGCAAAGCTCCTCCACTAACACCAGGTAGCAGGGGGTGATGAAGGCCGCATGCAGCTGCAGCAGGTGCGGATGATGGAGCCTCCTCAGCAGCTGGTACTCCCTCAGCACCAAGGGTCTCTGCTCCGCCTTGTAAGGGGTGATCTTGGCAGCAAACACTTGGCTGGTCTCAACATCCCTACAAAGGGTCACTACGCTGAAGCGACCCCTGAGAGAGAGAGAGAGAGAGAGAGGCGGCCTGGTTTTAATCTGATGCAATGTAGAACCGCTTCCAGTCCCTTGAGAACTGGATTAAGCAGGTAATAATAGACGGATGATGGTGCCTGCCTTACCGTCATTTTTTTTTGTTGTCACAAAACGAGTGAAAGTATACGTATACATAACAGTATGTGTCAGACTTCCAAAGCTAAAAATTCACACTCAAGGTTCAGAAGAAAGAAGAACCCAATTCCCACCTATTGATCTCAGAGAGGAAGCTGTAGTTCTTCTGTGTATTCAGTTGTTCCGGTCCAGTGGCTTTCGATCCCAAGGTCTCAGTCTGGATGAGTGAGATGTGAGTCTCTATACAACAGAGAAAACTTTAATTTACTATAAATAATCAGTGAATCCTTCAAAAATGAGTAAAGGAATAGTTAGAAAACGTCATAGTAGCGTGTCGTTAAAAACTGGATTTTTTACAATGTCATTAACGCGAGGTGAAAAAAAAGGGAAAAAGTAAAAGAATGATGATATATATAATAAAAATATATATTTTGTATATAATAATTTGTTTGTTTTAATTATTGTGTATTACAATTAATTTGTAAGTATTTGTGCATAATTAATATTATTATTTATTTCCTATTTGCACTTTTTGTAACAGTTTATATTGTACTATACAGTTATGTTTATTCAGTTTTTTCGTACTCTAACAAATCCAATTTCTTTTGTGATTAATAAAGTCCTATCTTATCATATCTCATCTTATCTTATGTCTTCCAAAAAAATCTGAAAGGTCAACAACTTTATAAAACTTTAAAAATGCATAGGGAGCCAGACAAGACGCAAATATATGTTGGAGGTGAAAAAATAATTGAAAAAGGTATTAACTCCAAACTATTTATTGAAAAAAAAAATGTAATGAAATAGTTGTGTCCAAAAATGACAAAAAAATGTAAAAGTAAAAAAAACGTGAAAACATGCATAAAACCATGCAAAATGCTCAAATATATGAATGAGGTGAAGAAAAGTAAAAAAAATGTGAAAAAAATGATTTTTTTGTATGTTGTGCAAATTTGACCAAGAACGTCATAGTATAGCATGTCGTTCAAAAATTTCAAAAAATGAAAAAAACTGAAAACATGCATTAAATCATGCAAAATGCTCAAATATATGCCTGAGGTGAAGAAAAGTGATTTTTTTTTTTGTATGTTGTCCAAATTTGACCAAAAACGTCATAGTACAGAATGTCGTTCAAAAATGTAAAAAACTGGAAAAAATTAAAAAACGTGAAAACATGCATAAATCATGCAAAATGCTCAAATATATGA
>JAFBJU010000064.1:0-198801 GCA_016785305.1 Colistium nudipinnis
AAGTGAAAAAAGTTAAAATTTCATAGTAAAGCATGTCGTCAAAAAAATCCGAAATTTGACAAAAATCCCTTTACTATAGCCTTATGTCGGCCAAAAAGTCAAAAAATTCAAAACCCTTGAAACTTACACAGTGACATTGGCAGGGTCTTAAAATAGGGTAGATGAGAAAATAAAGTGAAAAAAGTTAAGATCATATAGTATAGAATGTCGTCAAAAAATTCTGAAATTTGACAAACGCCTTACTATAGCCTTATGTCGGCCAAAAAGTCAAAACATTTGAAACACTCGAAACTTGCACAGTTACATAGGCAGGGTTTAAAAATAGGGTCGATGAGAAAATAAAGTGGAAAAAGTTAAGATTATATAGTATAGCATGTCGTCAAAAAATTCAGAAATTTTACAAAAAACACCTTCCTATAGCCTCATATTGGCCAAAAAGTCAAAAAATTCAAAACACTCAAAACTTACACAGTGACATCGGCAGGGTCTTAAAATAGGGTAGATGAGAAAATAAAGTGAAAAAAGTTAAAATTTCATAGTATAGCATGTCGTAAAAAAAAATGAAATTTGACAAAACACGCCTTTCTATAGCCTTATGTGGGCAAAAAATTCAAAAAATTCAAAACACTCGAAACTTGCACAGTGACATCGGCAGGGTCTTAAAATAGGGTAGATGAGAAAATAAAGTGAAAAAAGTTAAGATCATATAGTATAGCATGTCGTCAAAAAATTCTGAAATTTGCCAAAAAACGCCTTACTATAGCCTTATGTCGGCCAAAAAGTCAAAACATTTGAAACACTCGAAACTTGCACAGTGACATAGGCAGGGTTTAAAAATAGGGTCGATGAGAAAATAAAGTGGAAAATGTTAAGATTATATAGTATAGCATGTCGTCAAAAAATTCAGAAATTTTACACAAAACACCTTCCTATAGCCTCATATTGGCCAAAAAGTCAAAAAATTCAAAACACTCGAAACTTACACAGTGACATTGGCAGGATCTTAAAATAGGGTAGATGAGAAAATAAAGTGAAAAAAGTTAAAATTTCATAGTAAAGCATGTCGTCAAAAATTTCAGAAATTTAACAAAAAACGCCTTACTATAGCCTTATGTTGGCCAAAAAGTCAAAAAATTCAAAACACTCGAAACTTACACAGTGACATTGGCAGGGCCTAAAAATAGGGTAGATGAGAAAATAAAGTGAAAAAAGTGAACATTTTTTAGTATAGCATGCCGTCAACATTTTTTTATATTTGACAAAAAACACCTTACTATAGCCTTATGTCGGCCAAAAAAGACAACGTGAACATTTTCAAAAACACTTGAAACATGCATAGAACGCGCTCATAAGAAAAAATATGGTAGAGGTGGAAAAAAAAAACGAAATCGTCATAGCATAGCAGTTCGTCCAAAAGTGGTCAAAAAAATGCCTTACTATAGCCTTATGTCATCCACAAAAAAGTAAAAAAATGTCAAAAACATTTGAAAAAACAGTTGCACACGTCATAGCTTGTCGTCCAAAAATGTTGCAAGCAGTCGTTCATACTTGAGACAAGTTTGTGTACTATGTTGTTATAACAATCTTTGAAATGTTAAACATAAAGACAATGAACAAACTCCACCAAAGTACAGATTCCTCAAAGATGTACTTTGGTAGTATTTGAGTAGATTTTTTTTCATACCATACCATATGAAAGAAATGGGTGAAATAAGATGATGAAATGTTCTCTGGTGATGATTGTCTCACCGCAGGTTCTCTGAGCTGAATTCCGACTCCAGGAACTTCAGGAACTGGTCTCGTCCGGCGGCGTCCTTCAGCGCCTCCTCCAGGGAAAAGCCCCATTTCTTCACACGCTGCTGGCTGGGGTCGCGGCTGCTCACAGGGCAACGGATTAGGCAAGAACAAAAATACCTATTTTACCTTGTGATCCACAAAGAGCCATGGCCCAAACGTCAAGAACATGGTCAACCTTTCATCTTATTAGAGATGTGATGCAAACCACCCCCCCGAATACATTTCTGCCCACATCCCAAAACGATGCCTCCGGCCTCACCTCGCCTCCAAGTCCCAGAAGGAAGTGTCATCGCTTATCCAGGGGTTGGGGGGCTCTGTGACTGACACAAAGGGGTCGTATTCCGTGAACTGCTCCGTGTAGCTCATCAGACTGTCGGCCACTTTGGAAACCTTCATGCAGTGTCTGTCCAGCTGGATGTTCAAGAAGGTAATCTGGTGGCGGGGGAAGGAAAGAATAATGAGGAGGGTAAATGAGGTCTGGATCCCCGACTGCAATTACGGCGGACGGATGGATGGACGGATGGGGCGGGCTGCTGGTAACGACCTAAGGAGAAGACTATCACGCAGTGAGTTACCTCCTTCTGAACGTCCTCTTTGGTGGGCTTCCTGGTCGGCTGGGAGCTGCTGTGGATGGGACTCGGTTGGCTCTGGCCGTCATCTGGTACCCCGTACACAGACTGGAGGGAGCGAGGAGAGAGACCATGCTTCGTTTTTTAAGCCGCCCTCGCTTTGACACACCGAGAACTCGGTGTCGCATTTATATTGTTAGTTGTCTTCATCAGGACAATCTGTGACATAATCATTTCCCTCGCCACTTTAACTAAATTGGTAAGACTCAGAACACTTATTGGAATACCATCACACCTGCATGTCCGCTCAAACTGCTACTCACAGAGATAGAAGAAAATCGAATTTTATTTTCTGTTATCTGCTCTGTTCAATTTTGATACTCAATTCAATAGAAATTTGAAAAAGACAGTATAGTATAGTAAAGCTATATATATATATATATATGTGTATGTTGAGAAATAAATGTTGCTTTGTCATATTTAATTTTCATTATTCCTAATTTATAACAAGCATTATTTGACTAAGAAAATATCGTGTCGGTGGAGTCGCACTCTTGCTTTCCTCTGCTCACCTTTTTCACCCTGTGTGGGTTCTTCTCTCTTCGACACTTTCGGATGTCCATCTCTGTCGTGTTGACGCAGCCTGGCTGTAGGAGGCAGCGGGAGACAGTGTGTGTTTCCGGGCCAGATAACCAAGGTTCTCCGGCACATACTGTCTGTGCCCGTCCTCCTCGAACAATATGAATATGAATCTGCCGTTTTGGGGGGGCTTCAAAAGCTTATCCGCCTTTATAGCAATTACTTTTCTGTGTACATTTCCATCTTTACGGTCTTTGCGTCTTTCTTTTTAATGTCTTCACAAACTTACCACTGGCCGATGGACGTCCCAGAATGCCCTCTCCTGGCTGTCCAGGATCTTCCTCTCTGCCTTGTCCTTTTTCCTGTCGATCCTGTGAGCAGATGACTCATGAATAGAGGACTCATATATGTATATGCATCTATATATAGAGATATGTATATGAATAAACATATACATAGACACCCCTTCCCCTTTCAATATGATGTCAAACAGTATGAATCAAATCATACCTCGGAATTAAAGCACACAAACGCACGCACATACATGCACACAGACTGACAGCGCAGACTCGAGAGCAAAGACTGTGGCTCTTAACCTGTCTGCTCACTTCAACCGGCCATGCTCTGTGCTCCTGCCGTCGGGGCCGAGCTCTTACATAACTGACATTTACAGACTGTTCCTTGCTGGGCACTGTATGTTGCCCAGCTGTGCCAGGATATATCCTGTAGCTTCACTTCCACATGTACGAAACTGCAGTCACTTGCCACTGACATTTCTCTGGACATTGGACAAAGAGAGATCGTCTTTCATTCACGAGTGGATGGCAGGACGGGTTAGTGCCGTGTTTACACATGGCAACCACAAGAGGGCGGCGTTGCATGAACTTGAGGGACAAAGGCGTACGCGCATGCCTGTGAGTTTGCATGTTTAGGTTAAACTCCATAGGGGAATGCTTGCTGTATTTAATGTTGGTACGACTCCAGTCTGAGCCGGGCACAAAATCAGAGTATTAGGGAAAAAAAAAACAGAGATGGCCTATGGCACAACAGTCCCGTCCCAATGTGGCATTTCATCTGCCTCGGGGAAAATGACGCTCACGCCATTGGCATATGGCCAAAGGTGTATATGTCTGTATGTATAACCTTGATTTCATCGACATCCCTGCCCACAGGCCTCCTACTGTAAGTTTTGTCACGTTAGCGTGACACTGATGTCAAAAGGTGACGTGTTGTGATTCACTTGTACACGCATGACTCACTTGACTTGAGCCTCAGCTTGCATGAAGATAAATTCCCACTTCCTGGCGAAAGCCCTCTGCAGCCGGGCGAGGTTCTCCTGGAGGAACCAATCAAATTCAGAGTAGGAGGAGAAGATTATCTGAATGCGTTACATTTATCGTGGATTATGCTATCCATTCACTTTCCAAACTATTGAGTGGTATTGTATATATTTATATTTGAATTGTGTTAATGATTACCGACACTGTTCATAGCACAGAACTCATAAGTGGGCAGAGTAAAAAATAAATAAAAAATCAGCAGTGCATAATAGATTTTTCTTCGTAAACAAAGCATGCACAAACACACATCACAGCTGCATACTAAAATGTGCGAGCTTCATAAAAAAAAAAACCTAAACAAACATCTGTCAAAGACCCAACACATGAACTCATTACAAGGAGAGACAAAGCTCAGAACCGACTAACAGCGTGTAACATTGAGAGCAATGAGGCCTGGAGGCATAAAGTGACCTGAATAGGAGAAAAAGGAAGTCTACTGAACAATAGTTGCAGAGCAATTTAGAATATGAAAGCCCAGTGGACTGTTACTGTATAACGGCGAGAGATCAGCACCACAGAAGTGCCTCCCATGAGACTGATTTATTGATATGTTGATGCATAGAAGGCATAGGAGATATTTTCTCAGTGAATGACTGCTCCTGAGGAGAAGAAGATTCTTTTTTTTGTCGCAGTCATGTCATTCGATAATGGGTTTTCACCAAGAGGAATGGGCGTTTGTCATTACAGGGTCCCAAAAGAAATGATATCAGCCCCTTTTTTCACTTAAGCAAATTGGAAGGAAAACAGGAATTCAGATTGTCATCATATTCTGATCAATGCATAATGGTGGCACTGAGCTGAAACCGAAAGGACGGGGGTACTTACAGCCTCGTAGTCAGCGAGCTCAAGTCTGGCTTTATTCTGCATCGTGCGCTTGCACAGGTAAATGGCTGAAGGAGAAAAGACAGGAAATAGACAAGAAGGAGAGAGAGAGACATGGATTATCTGCTTTGTACCAAAAAAAAAAAACGCATGGGTCCTGATGGCCGGTGCCCTTTCGTCAGCGAGGTCTCAGCTGCGTGAAGCAACACTAATGAATGTTATACTGGAGCGGGCAGCCGTTGTGTTGTCTAACAAGCTTCGAGTAAATGTCATGCGCGGAGAGCTGGGGATGTGGCGGTGACGGCCCCTATTTGGTTAGGCTAATCGCGTCCCGCGGGATTGTATCCAGTGGGTGCTCCTCGGGAGTCGGATGCAGAGCGCTGAAGGAAAGGGCCGTGGGGATCTGCAGCAGGAGCTGTGCTTCAGCTGCGGGGCGAGGCCGACAGCTGAAGGCATTAGCGAGGGCTCACTGGTTGGCGGAAACGGGCAACAAAACTGACGGACACAGTGTCACTCACCATAGTCTGTGTTCTCGGGCTCCCAGCAGTTAGAGGGCCAGAAGTACGGCGACTGATGAAGGCAGAAAGGGGATGACACAGAAACAGATTCGGCTTATTTCCTTACATAATCAGCAAAACAGTCCCCCCGCCCCCCACCCCCCAACCGATAAGGGTACAAACAAGCAATAACCGAATTTCCTCTTGCGGGACAATAAAGGACTTTCAATTCAATTCAATTCAATCCAATATGAATGTTGGAATTTCATTCCCCCCCCAGCCCCCCCCTTTGTCGGAAAACAACTATTTGTTCGAGGATGATCCTGGACGTCCACGTCCTCCACACATCCGCCACCCGGGGAGCAGCGGCAGCTCTCCTCTCCCCATCCATATTTCATTGTCAACTGCAAGTGATATTATACATTAAAAGTTCACTTCTGAGTCCGTTAATAATGCAATCCCTCACCTCTCTCATGCATTCTTAATAGCAGGGCAGAATTAGAACTTGGTGGTGCTCCACCACATTTTTCATTCCCACCATTATTCAGGTCAATAATTAGCCAGAGTGCAAAAGGCGGAGCGTGATGAACGTGCTTGTTTGATGAACAGAAAGGTGCACATGCTCTCGTTTAGCACCGTAATTGTCATTTCAACTCAGTAAGGATTAACGTAATCTGCGTGACTTCGCGGCTGCACGCACAGCAGAAGACGGTCACCATTAAATCTAGGTCCTCTACCAGTACGGTGTCTATTTTTAGACTGGCTGGCAAAAAAAAAAAAAAAAAAAAAAAAACTGTCAATGTTCCTTACAGCGCAGCTATGGAGAGACGCCAAATACATTTCAAATGCACCACGGCCTTTTTTTTTTCTTTTTTTTTCCCCTCGCGGTTGTGATGACGTGGGCCTGCTGCATCACGACGACATCAGAGGGAATATTTTTAGCCGCGGCGGAATGAGCAAGTGTGACACACGCTGCCCTCCCTGCGCAAGCACAATAATGGCTTTTAATCTTGAGCCACAGAGGTGAATATAAATGCATTCAGAGGTAGACTGTGGTGGGGGTGGAGGAGGAGGAGGAGGAGGAGGAGGAAGACCAAGGCTTGCCTTGTGACAGCTAGAAGTGCAGAGCCAGCGTGCAGCCGGCTCAGCGCTTCCCATAGGGGAGCCTGCCGACTGTAGTTGGCTGGATTGGAATTCTAACGGCCCAGTCACACTATTGAGTCATAACAGAGTCCATGGCCATCAGAAGGACCTGTCAAAGTTCATGCTGGATCAGACGGAGTGGCCACGGGCCTTCTCCAGCAGCCTACCTCCTGGTCCACCGGAGCGTCCAGCAAAGGACGCACAGTATCGACCTTGGTGGGATGAGTAATAGGCTTGGAGAGGATTGCTCTCCTTAGCATACAGACATACCCCCCCCCCCCCCCCCCCCCCCCCCCCCCCCCCCGCCCCAGCCCCCCCCCATGAACTGAGCCCTCCGGAACATACGTCGAGGGCACTCCCACGGTGTACCTGAAAGCGATACAGGGTCCCGTCGTCTTTTAGTGTCAGGACGTGGTCCGAGATGGGGAAGATGTAGCCGTGCGCAGCGACCAGACTCCCAAGGTGGATGGCTTCAGCTGGAGAAGGGATGAGAGAATGAACACGTGGCTGAGATTCTACTGCGCTCACGTGTAATGGCGGATTACTCGCCGGACATACCTGGATCCTCGGCGGAGAGGTTTTTCATCAGCCACTGAACAATGTCTGCGCCTGGTAATAAGAGAGGGACAGTGGTTCAAATCCGCGCGCGTCACCGTACCGCGTCTTTAAGCGATGCGACAAAAGCCACAGTCCGCACACACTGCCCGGGCCTCGAGGAAGCCCTCTTTTGGGCTCGTCAAAGCTGCGGGTCGGAGCTCTTCATTGATTCTGAGTGACTCAGAGCCAGCCTCCGGCCGAGAGGGAGCGGCTCCCTCGTCCGGCGCCGGTGACTCACGTCCTAAGCAGCCCGTGCGCGCGAGTGAGCGCAGAGAGGGGAGGAAAGGAACGTCTCGGCAGCGCGACGAGGCCGGGGTCGCGCCACAGGCCGGTTTTCCACCCCACGGCTGGGGCCTGCTCCCCCTTGGCAAAGGCTCATCTGCTCCCGAGCGAGGTAGCAGCAATTGAAATGAGCCCCGAAAAGGTCATATTTGCTTTTCAGATTTCGACTCGTCCGGTCCTGCCAAGGCGACTCGCAGGGAGAGACAACAAGGCCCACGCAAATACGCACAGCTGTCGGCAGACGAGATGCGAGAGAAACGCGGCACAAACCAAATGTGCAATCGCACACGCGAGGGCAGGCCAAGCAAACATGCGCACTCTTCCGACCCACCCATCTTGCATACACAAAACACTTACCCGATACCACACTGGGGATCTTGGAGAGGAAGCTTTTGACCGTCCGGATTGCCACGCCTCCCGCCTTCTCATCTTGTATTCTTGTGACGATGTCTTCAATCTATACAGGAGGACAGCAGGAGGTCAGCTTCAAAGTTCACTCTCATAAGTGTTGTGTGTTGCCTTTTTTTTTTCTTTTTTCCCCCATTTAAAAATGCTTTCAAATGAAGCGTTACTGTTGCTGCAACCCGACAGCAAATGTAATACTTTGCATTGAGCCCATTTTCTTTCCTTGCCTGTGAAAACAAGTTGTTTTTTTTTCGATACCGAACGCAACAACACCAAAAGTGTTTCAATTCTACGTTCACATCATTTGTGTAAAGGTTTTAGAAATAAAATATCACACCAACTGTGAGCTGGATTAATGGTGCTGAAAGTCTCCTCCAAGTTCAAGGGTGAAGCCAGTCAGCCGAATCGAAAGTCGCACAAAGAGACACTATTATTGGACGTTTCACTCTTCTGCAAAGCGCTGATCTTCAAGACGGGGGTTGGCTCTGGGCTTGGAGGTCTGTGGTGATGCCACACACTGGGGTCACGCAGCTGGACCAAGGAGGCTCTGAGCGGACGCTTTGGGCAAACGTAAACGGCCGTCACAGCTACTCCCCAGAGGCCGCGATAAACATCACACCTCCGACGCAGCCAGAGCCCCCTAAACGCGTCGCCACCTAAAAGCTCGCCACTCAGGCACTACTCTGCGGGGGGGGGGGGGGGCACTCGCGGACACGTGCATGTAAACATACATGTACATACAGACACTTATATACACCGTACAGCACACGCCTGTGTACACGGACAAACCTATATAGTCTCGTTAAGATTTGAGCACAAAAAAGGCGCTCGGCTCGGCTCGGGTCAAATATTGATGGGAGCAACCGGTGCCCGGCGGAGTCTCGCCAAAACAAAGAAAATCCATCCGCCTTCCGAAAGAGCCGGATTTTGCACACAGAGCTGCGCTATCAGCAGCCAGCCCTATGCGGCACGGCGGCTGCTAAGGTCGCTGCGCCGGGCTATTAAATTCTTCATGGCTCCCTAAGCAGCTGTCTAGTAAGTAAGCACACTCGGCTCCTCGCACACACGCACACACCCTACGTGCCTACGCACGCAGCCACACAACCGGCCGCACCATGACAAAGCTGATTAGGTGCGTTTCGAGGGGGGTTCAACTCGCGGGCTCAGCGCTCACTCAGAATTTAAAGAAGCCCTTTTTTTTTCTCTCTCTCTCTCCCTGTTTTTCTCAAATCCAAAGTAGGCTATAGTATGTTCCCGCCCTCTCCCGGCACATTTACAGTTGATTTCGTGTCACGATCAGAGGCCCCGCGGCATCGCGCCGCGCTCCGGCGCGATGCCGCTCCAGTGTACTTCTGGGCCCTCTTTCCCCTCGCCTCTCTTCCCTCTTTCCTTCCCGGTTCATTCATCATTTAACACAGCATATCTGTGAGTGAACTGCTTGTATGTATGGGACTCTGAAGCACTGAATAAAATTATGCGTACGATTATGACGTCGTCGCTGTTGTTGTTGTTGTTGTATGTGCCTATGGCTTTTTCGGTTTTCTTTGTCGGTCATCGTCATATTTGAACACGTGCATTGAGTTACATATTCTAGGCGGAAATTGTGTTTCGGTTTTGTTTTAGCTGGGTACTGTTTCATATTGGGTGTACCGTGAGCAGTCACAGCAGCAGGGTGGTTCATGTTGGAACTGACTGCCAGTGTATTCACCCAGTAAAATGATGCGTTTTTTAATAGGTTTTGGAAAATGGAGCCGTGTAATCTCAAGTATGCGTGTGTGTGTGTGTGTGTGTATGTTTTTCCACCAGTTATTTATATAGCTGTATAAAGTGAAAATAAACCCTTTTCCTCAAACTTACTCAAATGTGTGTTTCACCAACAAAACGTTCTACTCCCCCTCAGCCCTTTCCATCTGTGTTCTCTCTGTGTATGGTTGCGCGACCTGCAAGTTAAAGTTCACCGCGCAAATGATATATTTTGGAGGAGGGGGCGGAAGGTAACGTTACAACGTCCAGCAAAGGGTGAAGCACATTTTGCCTCCAACGCCGTCGTAAATCGATTGCAATCGCTCTACTTGGCAAGTCATTCAATGGATTATGAAGTGCCCCGTAAATCCACAACAAAACACCCAGATGTGTATGGATTTAACAGAACACAAAACGGAGAAAGGAGACAAAGACAAGACAATTACCCATCTCCCGCCATAAAGTTGAGAGTGTGTCGCGGCGTGAATTATTTAACAGCCGCTATGGAGAATTACTGCCTCAAAGAGGAACGAGAGAGAGAGAGAGAAAGAGAGAGAGATAGATAGAGTGAGAGAGAGAGAGTGAGAGAGAGAGAGAGAGCTGCCCTATGTGTTGTGATCAGAGCTTTGGTATTTTAGACGTGCGACCGCCTGCACGTGAGCACAAACAAGTAGCCGGTACAATCAGGGGCACGACGGCTCAGCCCCCTAAACGTCACAATCTTTCCTTTGAAGATAAAGCGTCCGCCTTTGAAATCGGCCTCGTTCCGTCCGACTACTTGAAGGACCCCGCAAATCCCCAGGGACACAACAACACGGCAAGGATTAGGCCCTTTTGTTCTCGCGCAATAATGGACCCGGGGCCGCGCACGAACTCATTATCTCCCTATAGGATGACGGCAGACAAGACGTGCTCGGAACAGCCACGGAAAGCGCACGTCGTATCTCCTGCATGTTCAAGCTAATGGTGTTTGCAGCTCGGCGTGAAGGGTTTTGGAGTGCCGAGCGTGGCTGCTCGCCCGCGATAACGGCACTTTGCCCCTCGCCACCAGGCTCTATCAATGATTATCAGGGGAACACTCGTGTGCCCCCCCCCCCCCCCCCCCCCCCCCCCCCCCCCCCCCCCCCCCCCCCCCCCCCCCCCCCCCCCCCCACACACACACACACCCCCCGACCGCCACCGTATGTTTGCCTTGGCGGCACATTGCGCGTTCGAATCTGTTCCAGCGGATGACTGCGTATTTGCCCCGCCGTGACGGGTCACCTCATCTTATATAGCTCCGAGGTCGGCACGTGGCCCATGTGGGAGGCCAAAGGGTTGAGCTAAATGGGAGGCGGCAGCAGCAGCAGCTCAAGGCGATGTAGACAGGCCAGCGCGGAAGGCCACCGCTCCACGTCACTCGTATATCTCGATGTGGCTCTGCTCCCATTAACATTGGCCCGCGAAAAAGGCACTTGACAACCTGATAAAATCACGCCCCCTAAATGGGAGCATCAGTGCCAAAAGAATGACCATGACCACAATATAAATGCTTTCAAAATAAACGTTCGACCTCTGTGTGGAAACATTCAACCCCTCATACTAATCGGAACCCTGCGCCATCGTTAAAAAAAAAAAAAAACGGCCAGCGACGAAGCTATTAAAAAACTGTCCCGGGCTTCAGAAATGACTCGGCGGCGTCTACAAGACGGATCGGGCCCTAATAGCGTCATAAAAGATTCAGCCGTCATCAGCAGGCGCAGGCACACTTGTCATGGTTGAAAGACATTCGGGTCTGTGAGGAAGAAGAGCGATGTTGGCCAGGTGAAGGGGGCCCGAAAAAGCCGCGGTTTTGGCCTGATTACGAGGCGTCACCGGGACCCGGGCGAAGACAGATTTCATGGTCAGCCTTTGAGAAGTTTTCAGGGTTTGTCGAGTCATTCGGGTCACTTGAACGATAAGAGGCCATTCGACTTGTTTTGAGCATTTTAACTGCTCAAATGGGTAAAAAAAACAATAATAATGCAGGTTCCTCTAATCCGATTTGTACCGCTTGCCTACGCCGGAGAAGATGGATGCCGATCACGCTGATGGAGCCTCCTGCAAGGCATTCGGAAGTCACGACCGCGTCGGTCTCACCGAGCAGGCCCCCGCACCTGCCTGACACAGTGTGGCACATAATGCCTTGAGTTTTTAGTTTTCAGCTGTGTATGAAATGATTGACTTTTTTATTTGATCGTCACGATTTGGATAATATTCTCAACAGATTTCAGCGTGGCTGCACTAGAAATCGATCATTCAAAAAAATAATAATAATCATTCTGCTTCGATTGGGTTTTGAACTGTTTTGTTTTGAAAAACGCGCTGCAATAAGTATAATGTGTTTTGGGTGGAGGACATCTATCGACAGTATCTAGCTATCTATCTCATAATGCAATGGAGTCCGTCCTGGCGCGAATATGCACGATGAAGTAACTTCAACCGAGTAGGCCACCAGACACACAGGCAACCTGTCACGTAATGCATTTTTTTTTTTTTTGCGGTGGCCTCTTTGACCTCTGTGCCATACTGGCTGCATAATTAAGTGAGTTCCAGCTGGCGAGTGGAGCCCTGGGGAATGAGGTGAGAATAAAGCCTGCTGGGGAGGGGGGGGGCTCTCACCTTCTCCTTCCTGTCTCTCCACCACCACTGCCGCCTCCACGCAGCCATCTTGGCATGCCTAGATGTGATGAGGCAACCGCGAGAGCTGACCACCTCGTGAAAACGACGCGGCGAGCTCCGCGCCGACCGGGGTGCGGTGGCTGGAAACGTATCCCACTTTGGAGGCGTGCGAATGGATCGCATTTGCCCGTCCTCGATCGCACACTGACGCACACACACCTGATGCGTACAAACATAAACAGCACGGCTCCTGGCTGTGCTCATCATTACCCCCCCCCCCCCCCCCCCCCCCCCCCCACCCCCCCCGCCCCACACAACCCCCGCCCCTCCCCCCCCTCCAAAAAAAAACTAATCATCAAATCACCTGCTATGTTTTATATTGCATCTCAGTGAGGCATCAGCAAGGTCCTGAAAGAGACAGAGAGATATTCACCGAGCAATCTCCTCTCCAAACTGCCATCTCCGCAGGAATGCCCTGAAGGAGAGGCTGTTTCTTCTCTGCCATAAACAACGGCTTTCCCATCAGGCCCTACAGCTGAATAAAAAAACAAAAAACACCTTTTTAACTCTCCAGCAAAGCCACCCCACCCCCTCCCTCTGCCAGCACCCTTCATGAGGATTCCCTGTGATCATCAGAGTGTGTATGCAGTGATGCTGATGGTTTGAACGCGGAGGAAGGGAAAACCTGCGCTCCCAAAATCTGGCAGGGTCCAGTCAGCGCTGGAGCGCATCTTAGCTTGGCTGTCGCTCAATGGCTTCCTCAGGTTGGAGGCAATTAGAGGGCGTGAGTAAAATCAGCACACGTGTAATTAATGCATCACAGACGTTGGCCAAGTTCTCCATTCGACGCCGCCCACCGCCATTCAGGCGAAAAACAGTGCCACGCTTCCCGCAAGTCGATATACGTGCATTAACGGGGCCTCTTTGGCCAAAGTAAGTGGTCACAACACAAGAGACTCCCTGTCCCGACACGGAGGCCCAGACGTGCGAGGAGTCCAATTAGCTGCTGCGTGATGAGGAGCCGGACGCTCCTCGGGGGAACAGGCTGAGCTCCAGAAGTGTCCAGCTGGGACGCTGCACGTCTCTCTGAAGCGATCCGACCCATATGCTGGGGCAGATAGAGTTGATGAGGGTGGCTTGTTGGAGCCAGTTGAGGATCCCTGATGGTAACCGACTTGGGTGTGATGTGGATATTTTGGAGACGGGACTGCTCGCAGTGTGTGTGTGTCTGTGTGTGTGTGTGTGTCAGCTCAGATGCTCCATCTCCATGGCGACACCGTTGCGAGAGCTGCTAAGCAATTAAAAGTTTGTCAAGTTCGTGCTCTGGCACGGGCAGAGTGCCAGTTTGACTAAATTACAATTAGAGATGGAGCTCTTTGGGTGGGAGGGATAATCTTGTTGTGCTCAGACTTTTTGGCTTTTGTCTTCTTTTTCTTCTTCTTCTTCTTCAAAAAGGACAAAAACGAAGCAGGCTTTTTCAAGAGCTTGAGAATCAAAGCTTGGTAGCAATGTTCTTGTGGGCAAACATGGGAGCGCGAGGCTGGGACAAGTTAAACACTCGACTGTACAGGCCACAGTGACTCATCAGGTCACCTCTCTGCGGATGAGACTCAAGGGGGACAGAAAAAGATCACCTCCCCTCTTGTAAATGTCTGTTGTTAGATACTCTGCGGGTTGCTAAGGGCTTGAGTGCCCGGGAAAACAGGAGTCTGCCTGAATAGATGGCGCTCTCTAAAGCAAAGTGCAGTCTGCAGAGAGATACGAGGGAAGGGACACCGTCTGAGCCGAAGGACGCTGCGTGGCTTTTATTGGCTGCGTTGGTTTCACTCTGTTGTTGTGCGACGGTTGGGGCGGCTTTCGCGACACGTCGAACATGAACGCCACAGCTAGGGCGACAAAGCCACGAAAGGTCATCTTGCCCCGGAGGGGCGAGAAGCGCATTACCTGCAGTTCACTTCCCTGCGAGGTTCAGCTTCGAGCGTTAACAAACGGCAATTTACATGCGGCGCGGATACGTTTGCGGCAAACATCCCTGAGAGCCGCGTGCATTTGCGATCGCCTCTGGGACTCGGCAGAGGTTTGGACCCTAATAAGGCTCTCTCAGTCTCTGTGCAGCGCTATACGAGGCCCGGTGCTCAGCCGCTAACATGTGAAAGTGGAAATCGGCAGTGCATCACGCCATCTATTTTGAGGCCGCTTGCCGCTCAAAGCCCCGGTAGGGGCCTCGCGGTGGGCCCCAATCCTCCCTGCTGCTGCCAATTTAAGAGAGAGCGTGGCTCACGGAAGCTACTCCGCCATGATGTGAGAGGGACGAAACGGAGTTCATGTTGGGTCTGAATCTTTTCCACTTTCTTTGATCAATGTTTTTCTTCCTCTCGGCTCCCTATCTGGGGCACCGCACCCACTAATCACGTTATAATATCTACAAGAGATTGGTTTGAAGTTGTATAACCTCCGGACCATCTGTCCTGATATCGGCATCGTCCCCCGACACACCGCTCCTGACGGTCCCAATGCTCCAGGCCTGGTGGCAATTAGGTTAGAGAGAGAGAGAGCGAGAGGGGGGGGGGGGGGGGGGGGGGGGGGGGGGGGGGCAGTAGAAGTAGCATCGAGCCCAGGTTGGCCTCGGCCCTCGCCGGGCCCACAAGCCTGTTCTTGATGTCTGACACACAGGAGACAAACTCTTTCATCGCGCCAGAGGCGAGAGGAGGGGCCTGTGGTCCCCACCGTGAGGGACTTTGGCTTCAGATGTCGACAAGAAAAGAAAAAAAAAAAAAAACACCTTCCTTTCAATATTTACACGCCAGTCATTTCCTTTTGATCTCTAATCAGGGCTCTCTGCTACGGAAGCCTTCATGCGTGACATTTAATGGGCCTGATATGGGACCACAGAGAAGCCTGCATCACGGGCGGTTATTTGAGATGGCAAGATGTGCTCTCTGGTCACAATGAAATTGCCCGTGGTGGGCAGAGCCGACCTCTCTCTCTCTCTCTCTGCTCAACGGCCATCCATAACTACACGCGCACACACACGGCTCTTCAGCCTGTGGCGTCACGTGGCAGCCAAATGATGCGACACGTCTTAATCAACCTCTCCGACTTATCGATTGAAATGTTTTTTTCTCTCGTTTTCTGTCTCCCATGAGATCGTCTCCGCCACGGTACGTTTTGGTTTCCTTTCGCGCCTCCGCAGAGACCCTCGACCTTTCAAGACGCATGGATTTCCCGCCACGGCCACTATCGGAGAGGGATTTTTAACCCTCCTTTCCACTCACATGGTAGACCAGGAGACATTGCTGGGGCCACAGAACGGTGCCGCTTCTCTCAGCATGTGGCAGAATGTTTCAGGTGGCTAGGTGTGTGCCAACAGACGGACTAAGTGAAGAGTGCTGTTATGTAAGTGAGAGTTGGGGCGGCATAGAGGAGAGGACATGGGGGGGGTGGGGGGGTGTTACCTCTGGACCCTCTCTGCGCCACTCACTCAAGCCGACAGAAACCCGCTGTCAGATGAGAAGTGGCACACGCTCCTGCAGTTACGCCGCGCAGGATATTTCTCCTTAAAGCATCCTTTCAAGCCCCCGGGGCGCCGCTATAAAAAACAACTATGTTCTCGCTGGCTGACAGATTTCCAATGCTGGCAATAAAGCCGTGTGACTTCCAACTCGCAGGTGCGCGTAATGAAATTGGGGAGCGGCGGGGACGACATGCGGTGGGAAAATCTCATCTCTCCGCGCCGCGGGGCAGCCGACGGCGGCGCACACCTGCAATGTGCTCCGCCGCTCTCGGCCCCTCGGTGGAATGACTTCTCGTAGCGATAGAGAGAGAGAGAGAGAGATCCGCTGATCGTTTTTTTTTTTTTTTTTAATAGAAGCGAACAAAGCCCCGAAGTGGCTTGGCAGGATAGGTTTCAGGGGTGTGTTACACTTCAAGGCCGCCCAACTGAACCGGCTAATAGAATATCCTTACTTACCTGTGCTGTGTGATGATGTCAACAGAGCACCCTTGGGGGAGAGCTAATGCCTCGGCCAAATTTGTTCGTAAATCTTTAATTCTCTCGCATCAGGGGTAGCCAGCCGAAAAAAAAAAAAAAAACGGACCATTTATTATGTCTGCATAGTTAGAATGTACAACCTAACCATCCAAGGCCCCCCTTGAATTATTGAATAGGCTTCCGTGATTTGTGATCCAATGTCCTCTCCATATATTTCAGAACGAAGTGGATTGTCTTTTTTGTGTCTTCTTCCCCGGTCTGCGCATGACGGCTGGTTGTAATGCAGCGAGGGTTTGCGCAGGCCCTTTGCTCTGTCACACTCCATTTGAGACATTATAGTTGTCCACTCATTTCCTCCTATCGCACACAACTATTAAAAGCACTTTTTGAACAAGCGCTAAGTATATCACAATCGGGACCCAAGAATAAAGTATTGCACAGGAAGACAGAAGGATAAAAATCCACAAAAGAGAGAGAAAGGCAAAATACCTGGTTCTGAAAGCCTTTCTCGGCCCAGCAGTGCCAAGTGTGCAAACTTCTCCTCTAGAACCCGACGACGTGTCATTTAAATAAAACTCTGCAAAGCCTAAGACACTGCCAGCCAACAAAAAGCCATGACCTGTTTTATTAAAAAATATTTAACACGATCTTCTTTAAATGTATTCATAATTAAGAGATTCTAAGTTAATGGTGGGATTTAAAACCGTTCTTTAAATACGTCATACATCAGCCTTTTTTAACCAAGCGTCTGCCATCCAGAAACACAAATACTTTTAAGCTGAGGCCGAACGGGAAAGTTTAGCTGCGGAGGAGCATAGTTGAGCCAACACAATGTGTCTCAAAATAAAGAAACCAGTGCTTCCCTGTATAATATGAATGTCAGATGTGAAATGAGCACAAATAGACAGACGCAGCTTAAAGCCCTCCTCCTGACACTGTACACACAAACTGTATTTACGCACACCGGCTTTTTTTTTTCTTTTTTTTTGGATTGCACGGGGCTTTTGTGTCCACAGGCGAGGCGAGGTCCCGCCAGAACATAAAGGTCACGCCAAAACGAGCGGCACGTCACCTCATTCGTTAACCTTTTTCGCTGCACTATTCAAAGGCACATCCCTCAGAGCGGAACAGAGGATCGCGCACCTATGAATGTGCATTTGCTCCTTGCTGCCAGCTGTGCCGTTTTAGAGAACAGGGAATGACCACGCTGGCCTCTGCTCATGTCAACACCCCCGTTGCAGCATCGCCTCTGCTTCGCTCTCACTGACGGCGTAAGCCGGGTCAATTCTGATGAGTATTGCGAGCTTAAAAGCTCCGGCACTCCCTTCCAATTTTCCTCTCCGTCGACGGAGACCAATTTCCATTCACAGTAAATATAGTGGTGTCATATTCAATGATGGATGTATTGTGTGTTAAAATGAATTAAGCTTGTGTTGCCGAGAAGAGGGGGGGGGGGGGAGGAGGAGATATAAATGAACATTTGGGGGGGGGGGGGGGGGGGGGGGAGGAGATATAAATGAACATTTCTTCCTCTGGTAAAATATATTAAGGTCATTTTCCTGTATGGTGTATGAGCACCAGAAATCTGAACATGCCCCCCCTTCCCCTAAAGAGCAGAAATAAACCACAAAACGCAGGTGCATCCACCACCAAGTCAAGCTCCAAAAGACCACGTCCCAGGTTCTTAATTTTCCATTGCTCGGGTTTTTCAGTCACTCAGTCTGATGAAAGTAATCATGGCTTTGTTACGGATTTGGCCTCTACCAGACGAGTTATTGACAGAACAATTGAAGTGGAAATGGAAGTCGGTGCGCGGCAAGGTCTCCCACAAGGACAATTTCATTATTTTCAAGCTAAAAAAGGCCGAAATAATAAATCTTCCACTGATTATCCAACCCGCTCGCAAAAAGTCAAATAGCGCAGTCTCCTCAACCTCACAAAATTCACTTTGAATCACCTCCTGCGCGCCGAAGGTTGGCGCCATTCGTTTTTCCACAAATGGGTTTCTTCGGACCTTTTGGACTCGCACAACAACATTTTTCCTATGAGCGGCTTAGCTAAAAAAAAAAAAAAAAAACCCAAGGGACAGGGTACCAAGGTTGCACCAAGGTCGGGGGTGTGGTTCCGGGACACAGATCCACGTTCTGGAGCGAACCCATATGGTCTGATCCCTCCTCCCGGGGGCTGTGTAGTCAGACGAGCTGGACAGGGTGATTAACGCTCGGGACCCGGGTGACTCATCCATGCTTCAGCCTCGACCCAGGGACAATTACAGCGCAGTCCCACCACTCCGGCAACAGACACTTCATTACCTGTGGTTCACCAGTGCACAGACGACACCGTCCCTCTCGGTCTCCCCCCCCGGTCACAGGGCCTTCTATTTGGAGGCGAGCTCGTCCCGCTATCCATCAACCTATATGGGTTCCGTCTGTGCAGAATACAAATGGGGGTGCTGGCAGCCGGTGCTGCAGTTCCAGTACAATTGGAAGGGGTTTCGCAAAGTGCGGTTTTTCCAGCACATTTCATGTGCCGTCTTCATTGTCTGACAAGACGTCCTCTTCTGTATCACCCTTTGTTTTTCCACGGACGCAATTAGCAGCGATTTGATTTGAACACCACGCGTGACGGAGGGAGGGAGGGAGGGAGGATGCTTCTTTTCTTGTTTTCATTCCGTTGGAAACGTCTCGTTTCCGAGTTGCAGAAAGGGCCGGCTAATGAAGCATTCAGAGGTGAAACGATGAAATATCTTGTGATCGGCGGGCCGTACTTTATCAGCCCTATTCAGCATATTGAAAACATTTTCATCAGCGGCTGCTCTGCCAACACGCCGAGAGAATGTGCCACGGGACGAAAGCACTGGCAGCAGTGACAAAGCGCTCCTTTTCTCGCCGGTGAGCCGCGTGCAGTCGGAGTGGAAATGCAAGTGTTTGCGCGACCAAAAAATATCTATATCTCATCATATATCATATCTATAATTGTCAGTGCAGTAAAATGCACGTTTGTGTCAAAAATATATATTCTCACGCTTTATTACAAAAACAAGTCTATGGATGAGGAAACACTGAGCTGGGGAGCATTGTCTCTGTCCATGCAAGCATTGTTTTGTGTTTTGTTTTTCAACCTTCCTTTAAAGTCATTATTTTGCAGGTCAAACACACGTCCGTCTGTAATGCTCCATCGGCCATTAATTTTTCATCGGCAGACTTGGGGAAAAAGCACACACACGGCTCTTTCTACACATACGCTGCACGCACAAATGATTCGCTAAGCCATTTTTAATGTGCTACGGTCACCAGCGTCGGACGCTGCTGCTCCCTTCGAAAAACACGATCCATTTACAAAGTGGATCCATCTCTGGGGCTTGATGATGCAACACTGGTTGTAGTAAAAAAAAAAAAAAAAAAAAGGCAGGACAGAACGGCTTCATACAGTTAGAAACGTCTGTCTTTCCCATCATCATTATTATTATTATTATCATTATTAGTGTTTGTATCCATTTCTGGAATATTAAGAACGAAAGGTCCCGAAAGAATTTTTATATGTCGACCGGTTGTCAGGTGCACTCTTGAACCCAGACTGTCATCCAAAGGTCATAATCGATGTTTTCATAGCGATTATGTAAGCGGAGTCTCGTAATTGCTGCTGTTAATGGCGTTTCATCTCCGCTGGGTGTGAAATTTGGTACACCGGCTTTTATAAGTCGATACAACATGTCGGCGTGGTGCAACCTCCAAGCGGCCAAAAAACATGACATGCTGGATATAACTGCTGTCAATTTAATTTAATCCCTGCCGCAAGCACAGCTGCTGATGTCATTTTAATTGACTGCCTGGTGGATTTTTGGCCTGAATCCCACTTTTTCCCAATAGAATCCACTGGGAAGGCACAATAGTCAGCAGATGTCACCTGTCGGGCTCCCACGTGTCTCAGTGTTTGGCCTTGGCACCGTCGCTCCCGAACAAGCAGGGCTCGGTCCGGCCGTCTCATTCCAGTGCCGACTTCTCACTTTAATACGAGTGCAGCCTGAAATCCTCAGGTTTCGCCTCGTGAGGATTTTTTTTTTCTCTCCTCGACACTACTTATGTGCTTCTCTTTGCCTCACTAGTAGAATGATTCTCTCCAGATGACCATCGCGTCCCCAATTCCTTGGAGGCAATGACAAAAAGTGCATTATAGGCACAAAACTATTACCAGTGTTGCTGTGAAAGCGTTTTTCTTTTTTTTTTTTTTTTTTTGAAAAATGTCACAAAACCACATGGGACTCTAAAAGCTTGTTCCCTATTTACATCGCATTTTTCACTCATTCACAGCGCCAGCGGGTCTGCCCGGCGAGCGAGACCAGCAGCTTTTGACAAACGGATGCCGGCGTCTCTGCCGATGACCCATCATCAGCCTTTACTGTACATCGTGGTACCAGAGTGCTCGCTGTTCAACAGATGACCCCCGATCATTGTCAGCCCAGGGAAAGTTATCGCCGTGGCTATCCTCTCCAAGTCAAACGCACTGGTCTCACCCATATTCCCAATATTTTCTCCCCGCGTCATCTGGTGTCCAGGAATGCGGGGAGCGCCCTCAGTGTTATTCGAAATACAGGGGCAGGTTCTGAAGGCGTACTGCCTGTCTACTGCCATTGCAAGCGATCCTCCGAGTTTTTTTCTAAGCTGCTTTTAGAGCATATTTTGTCGCCAACGCGCAAACAGGCCCGGGGGAGAGATTGCGAGAGGCACCGGCACAGGAAGGGCTTCGCCGCCCGCTGGAGGAGAGCCTTTTGTTGCGGTCACAGCGGTCCTCTGTGGATGAGGTGGATAATCCAGGCGACACAGCGCTCCGCCCGCCAAAACACTGTGAATTTCCCTGGACTGCCAGGGTTTTCACGTATCGGCTCCCCCTGCTCTACTGGAAAGAAGAGACAGGCCGGCACCATAAAGCAGACCGGTGCCGGTTATAGAAGAGATGGAGCTCTGCGCCGCGACTGTTGTTTTATCTTATTGACCCGACTGGGGAAGCAAGCCACACTGGCACTTAGCGCCCAGGCACACGGGCTTCGGCGCGACCCCGATAGTTCGGCCCACGCCGGCGCCTCAGATAAAGGCTGCCGCGGCGCGAGTGGAGTTAAAACAGTCGGCCGTGATAAATCGCCGGGAGGGTTCGTCCCCTCAGGGGTGAGCGCAAAGCATTTCGGCCAAGGGCCGCGCTATCTCGAGTGCAGATGTACCATGGGCCCCGGGGGCTCTTCGGAGCGAGAGAAAGAGAGAGAGAGAGAACAGAGCGCGACTCATGTGCGGCAGCAGGAAGACGGGCAGGCGAGCTTCCCTGGGACCAGCACGAGCGCACCCCCCTCCGAACCCAGCCAGAAAGTGAGGCCCTGCCGTGGCGGGCGAGCGGGGGATGTGGGAGTTTGCCATTTGCCGCCACATTTCATCTTCACCTGCCACTAAAGGCAGCCATGGTGACGACTGTATTTTCATACATATTTCCGGGATGTCTGTATCATCCACTTTGGGAGTGGGGTGAAACACATCCTGTGTGACTCATACAGGGATGAAAATACAAAGTGATGATAAATAAAATGTGCTGGATATGAATAAATGAATGGGAGGGGGGGGGATATTTTTTTCTCAAAGATGGAATGCTTGAAATTAGCTTCAATTATTAATCAAGAAGAAGCAGAAGGCCTGGAAAGAAGCGAGTAAAGGGGAGGGGAATGAAGTAAAAACCCCATAATCAGTTCACAGGAAGAAATAAATCCCATCGCTGCCCGAACCACAACAGAGTGTCTCAGGTTCCGCAAACCAGGGTGATTAAGGTGCTGGGGGGGGGGGAATACACGACAGAGACACAGCAGAACGTCCATTGCATGCAGCCTGTTTATTTGGTCTCCAGCACATGGTAAAACTGGAAGTCCGCCAACAAAACCTGCCTCCCAGCCACTGGAAGGAGACGCTTCACCTCAAATCCAAGTGATCCTCTGCTGTAGTCTGAGGATTGCTAAAAGTCAGATGGGTCCCTCGTCACATGATCGTAAATGTCATCATCGTTAAAAAAAAAAAAAACGCTAATAGGCAGAAAACCGATGAACTGACCAGCCGACAGATCGACAGCGCGCTCCCTGGAGCGGCGTTGTTAGTTAAGCTAAGGAGTGGATTTTTGTGCACTCATTTAGGACACAGAGGGCGCTTTAAGAGCGCCACACATCTACAGCCGCTTACAAGCGGAGCAAATCGGCAGTGTATTGAGCTGGAAAATAACACTTTTGCAATTGTCCGCAAAACTGTGCTCTCTTCTTACGGCGCGCTGGCGCTTTTCACGCGCCCAAAGGCCACTGACACCAAGCGGCGCCTTTGAACCTCCCTGCTTGGCTCATTTCTGGTATTTATCCGCCAATGGCTCTCGGGGGGGGGGACCCCACCTGGGTTCAAATTTGCCAGCCACTCCGCGACACGTGCCATGGCTTCCACACCGACCCTCCGAGTGCGAGTGGACTGCCGAGAATGATCCAGTCGGACTTTTCATGGTTTGAATAAAAGGAAGAGGGGGGGGAAGCAACCCAACGTTACCCCACGCCGGAGATGGAGAGCGGTTGGGGCTTCAACAGTAATTCACTGTGTCGGTGTCGAAAGTGTGATCACAGCTCGGATAGGTCACGTGTCACACGGGGGGGGGGGGGGGGGGGGGGGGGGGGAAGGGGAAGATGCAGAGAAGCGCTCTGGGATGTGAGGTGTCAGCGATTAATAGTGTGTGAGCTTTATCCCATCCGAGCAGTAAAAGCGGCTCCCCTCCTCACACTCATTATTGTTTGGGTGTTTTTCTTGTGTGTGTGTGTGTGTATTTCACTGTGCCAGTCCTGCCTCATTCGCTCTCGTAAACACGGCAACGAAAACAGCCTGGAAGAGTCACAACACTGAAACAGGTGACGTGCACTTTGCCGGCATTGTGCGGGTGTGCGAATTCCTGCGTGTGTGTGTGTGTGTGTGTGTGTGCGTGCGCGCGTGCGCGAGCCTCCCTAATATGTGAGCAACCTACTCCTGTTGGAGCAAATCTCCTCCACAAGTCCTCGAAGCAACCGGCCGGCGGGCAGTTATTGGGATTTTTGTTGCTGGGCTTTCTCTTTTTCGTGGGAGGAGGGAGACCGAGCCAAGGGGCAGGCGAGCGGCAGCACTCGGCCTCTCTCGTGGCAAAACGCACCACGTTCACCTTCGTCTAACTGCCTACGCGGTTTACATTCTTAAAACAGCCGCTGGATACTGTACGCAACGGTATTTTAACCCCTTACCTGTGATGCCACCCACACAAATATATATACAGTATATCTTTTTTTTTATCTCTCGACTGGAGCGACGCTACTAAGTGAGACGCCTCTGTGTCCTGCAGCCGACAGGGGCTCAGGCCTTTGGGATGGAGCCGCCAGTGTTTTCCCAGGCGACTGAGCATATTCGCGGCCATCTGCCTCTCTCTCTCTCTCTCTCTCTCCCCGAGCGGCGGCTGCCCTCCAAGCACCAGCACCTCTCGGTGACTGGGCCTCTCCGAGACCTTTAGGAGGATACCGGCACTGGGATTATTCAGCGGCAGTAAGCAGAACGCCCCGGTCCTCTCCTCCTAATCGTGCCGGCCTCCATCTAACCATCAGGAATGCCCGGGCTCTTAGATCAGCTGTGCACAAATAAGTCAACTGTCCACTACAGGTAACGCTGAGCTCACTTCCTTCTTCGAAAAACGTAGTTGTATAGCTGAAAATCTGGTGACACGATTAAAGCTCAAGTCTCCAGCTAAAGAAAATACATTTTAAAGGGGGTATGTTTTGCTGAATAACATCTAACTGGGATTTTTTCTGGAATGTACGGGTATATATATATATATATATTGAGCTCACTTCCTTCTTCGAAAAACGTAGTTGTATAGCTGAAAATCTGGTGACACGATTAAAGCTCAAGTCTCCAGCTAAAGAAAATACATTTTAAAGGGGGTATCTTTTGCTGAATAACATCTAACTGGGATTTTTACTGGAATGTACGGGTATATATATATATATATATATCAGAAAACTGGATACATCTGATGATGTCCCTAATTTTAAAAAGGCAGTTTCTCCGCCGCACCGCGTGGGAGTATAGTCACAAATCAAAAGCTCATCCCACGCATTAAAGGACAGGTACAACTCATGTTATTATTGTTCCAATTTGTCTCACGTCTCATCTAGCTGCCGTAAAACATCAGCGTTCTTCCTCAAAAGCTTCAAATGAAAAAAAGAATACCCTTTTTTCCCCCAAACGGGAAGTGCAGAAATATCCGGTCACTCCATGAGTCATCTGCCCGATGTCACTTTGTATGACTAAAACACGAAATGATGAATATTCCCTTAGGCAGCGGCCTCACGAGCAAAAAATGAGCCTTTTAAATGTGAAGCCTCGAGACATGTGTAGCGTTACATAATGAAGATAGATCGTGAAATCCACACAAATACCCAACTATGTACTTTTAGCTTTTTACACGCCACACGTGTTACAGTGACAATGACGGATAGATAACGATGGCATTACCATGCAGAAAACAGACCCAGATACATTAAACAGCTATTTTGGGATAGCTGTGTGACATCCGCCACGAAGTCTAGGCTTCCGAGAAAGAACCCATTTCTTTCGTGACCGCTATAGCTCCCATTTGACGAGCGAATATTATTCCTGGCACATACCTTTAAGTGACTGGGAATGCCCACTTCTCCTCTAGCAGGGCCTATTTACAAGAGACCAGGCGGGAGTTGTTGCTGGCAATGCACTTCCACCTGCCTTTGTGTCGCCGACTGCTGACACGTGACATTTAGGATCGGCGCACACCATTCCCCAGTCAGAGGTACAGTGTCGGGGACTCTGAGTTTCTGAGCACAAAGCGGGTCCTGACGGCTCCTCGGGAGCTGCAGATTGGAGGAGTTCATTACAGAGACGGGGCTTTAGAAGACACTTTGCCCTACGCGTGACACATAACGTAACATCTGGCAATTTCACCGACTCAAGCAGCCACAGTAAGAAATCGGTTTACCTATAGTTATACGAAAAGACAGTCGTTAGAAGCAGGAGGAAACAGCGGATTGTTCGGGACAGCGGGATGGGATCTGTCAGCTGCCGCCTGACTTTTTTTTTAGATCACAACAATCAAGACGGGAGGCTCAGCAGTAGCAACGGATCCTGTGGTTTAAATCTGATCAGAAAGAGCTTTTTTTATTTGGTCTTTTGAGTGGGCTGTCACAGGGCTGGCAGAAAAATAACAAGCTATTCGTCGGCTGAGGAGCAATAACTGCCCCCTCATTGGCTGTTTCCAATCCCTTAGCCCTGGAGAATCAGCCACTTCCTCCCAGCCGAACAACCACATAATTAGGCACCAAAGGCTGTTCAACCCCTCCAATCAAACAGCAGCGATTGAAAGTGAGGTACTATGGGGACAAAGAAACGACCCTTGACACCGAAAGGTCCACCTCATTGTGTTTCAAGATGGTTTGAAGACACTCTGGGGGCCCCAGGCAAAAAAATAATAATCTAATAAATAAAATAAAAAAAGCTTTTGACACGGCACAAGTGCCGTGGGGCCCCCTATAAGGGGGTTCCTGAACGTGTCATTGCAGTGCCCCCTCATGGCAAGTAATTTAAGGGGCTTTTCAGGTTGTCCTTACTGTGGAACAATGTAAACAGCCGTCTTTTTTTGGGGGGGGGGGACCTTCTAGCTCGGGGCCCTAGGCCACTGCCTAGTTTGCCTGCCCCGTTGTGACGCCTCTGGCAGTGACACCAAAGTTTGTCAATGACACACCATGTGTGTTTGGTAGATATAAGCCGATACAGACCAGTGGGGCGTAAAGAGCCAGGTCATTGCGTCTCAGCAAATGTTTCTACGCGTCATCATTCGAGTTGCCCAGAAACAGTGGCTCTTGGTTGCACGCACGCACGCACGCACGCACGCACGCACGCACGCAGCCTTACCTTTCTGTAGACGATCATATTGGGGGAATCCTCCTCAGGATCGATGGTGCCCGCGCCTGCCTGGTCTTTGGACCCCTCTGCCATATTCACCCAAAAGTCCTGTTGATAAAAAGGTGCACATGAACATCCACTGGACAGCGAAAAGATCCAAAATTAAAAATTGATAAAACATCAATTCGGCGTCATCTGGTTCCCCTGCCAGCCCAGATTCCCCCAGTCTTTATAGTCGTGACATTCAGCAGCCAAAAGGTATGCTGATGTCTCGGAAGGGAGGCACCTGTCACAGCGGGAACAGATAAGGGAGCCCAGATAGGCTGATGACATTCGAATGCTAAGCTGTAAAGTCAATTCTTGAAAATATAGTCCCGCAGTGAGGCTCTTTGACAGCCAAGTCTGAACAGTGTAGGATATTTGGATGGTTGAAACTGATTTTCTGCCAGAGGGAAAAATTAGTGAAAGTAGTTGGTCCAAATTTCAACGTTGAACAAATGGGGGGGATTCAGTCATTTGACACATCTGTAAGGGTACAACTGATTCAAAAAATAACGCTTGGAACCAATGCAAGGAGGGTGATGAGTCACCTTTCCTTCAAAATAAAACTGATAACGAATGAAACCTTATACGGATATTTTGACTGTGATCAATGTTGACCACGCTCCGTTTGTTCTTTTTTTTATTTATTTTATGCTGAACGCTGTAAGGGGCTGACTCCATTGACAGCAATCATATGATGCCCCCCCCCCCCCCCGCCCCGCTCATACTTTGAGAGCTGCTATTAAAGGATTTATTTACAACCTCCACACAGCCCCCGTCGCTTTCTCTAAGCTTTGTCCCCTCGCCCTCCCTCTCCCAGAAGAATTAACTTTGTTTGAATAAGGATTTCCGTAGCCTACGCTGATGTCTGGACTTCGACGGGCCCCCTCGGCCTCATCAATCCTTTGCCATGGAGGGCTCTAGGGCGTAATAAATGGGTTGAAGCACGTGTTAGTCTTTTAATCGCGTGGAGGAAAGGGATGGGCGGTGGATTACGCCGTTCCGCACATTCATAATTGTTGGTACTCTATAAAAGACTTAAGTGCGAGAGGATAAAGCGACCGCGGGGCAAAAATAATCACGCGGCTATAATCGTAAAAAAAACAACCGTGACGAACCGCCGAGGTGAGAAAGCACCTGGGATACAGACAGCGTTTCATGATAGACACCCGTGAGCGGGTTCAATATGAAATCTTCAAAAGCTGGCTGAATTGGCCACACCGCGACTTGCCAAGGGCCAGGCGTTTTCAGTGCGGCGGAATTATATTACATAACTGCAGAGTTTGAGCAACAGCAGCTATGGGTCGTGGTGGAGAGACGGGGGGGAATTGAGCGTTAAAAGTTAAGCGTGTCACCAGCGTGCACAGCAGCAGATACGCAAGGTTAGCTTTGTCCCGGCAGTTGGACACTGACATCTGTGACCCCCACAGAGCATGGTGACGCGCACGGGAGAATAAGTCATCCGCCGCTCTCGCTTCTCCGTTGGTTATTGCCACCAGAAGCGCAGCATTGGCCAACGCGTCCGTGCTCTTTTTAGAGACCGAGCACATTAGACAGCGAAAATCTTGGCGCCCGCCTCCAGGACCATATAGAATGGCAGGCACTATGGATTTCGTAGCGCCTACTTGGACAAAACAGTGGCGCGTTAACGTGTCCCTCGGGGACACCAAGCTGTAATTTCAAATCATCGTCCACTCCAGGCCCCCGTCCGAGATGTGTGAGGGGTTAGAATATGGACACGGACCGCCAGAGAGCAGAGCAACAGCATGCCCTCATGCACAGTGCACAGCATTTGTTTGACTCCGCACATGCACACTGCAAATATCAATTTATGAGGAGGCAAACAAAAAGAAAGAAGAAAAAACATTGAGTTTGCTCGCACACTATTCACAGAGCAGAACCCCCTGCAATGGCCCAAATAAACAGGCCAACAAGCGTCCATTCAACTGAGACAAACTGAATAAACTGGCAAAAGAGTTCACACACACACAAGGCTGCACAAAGCAAGCCGTGCTCCAGATACACCCAGAACCACACTGAGATTGTGAATCCCACAGCCCCCATTCACTCTCAGCAGGCGAGCAGCCTCGCGCGACGCAACATCTGTGACAGCTGACAGTTACCATCGCTGAAGCCTTCATTACCTTAGAAACAAAATAACGCCTGGTCCACTCTGCTCTCCCGGCTGGCTCCCCCTTAGCAACAAGCAGCAGGCAGGTTCATGGTATAATTGGCAGAGGGGTAGAGGCGGGGATGAAGAAGACAGGGGGATAAAAGCAGTGAGGCAGCGAGAGAGCGAGAGAGCGAGAGAGAGAGGGAGAGAGAGAGAGAGAGAGAGAGAGAGAGGAGGAGAAATAAAGAGAGTGAGAAAAGCTAGCCAGTCACCGCAGTATTCCTCTCTTCCTCCTCTTCTTCTCGTTCTCTTTCCCAATCCTGCCTTGCCCGGGCAGTTCAGGAGATCCTCACATGTGCGCACCTAGTTCATCCCCCCTCTCCCTCTGTGCGAATGTGTGTGCCAGAGTCTGAGGGAGAGAAAAAGAGTGGAGGGTGTGTGTGTGTGTGTGAGAGAGAGAGAGAGAGAGAGGGGGGGGGGGGGGGCACCCCCCCCCCAAAAGGGGGAGTGCAATAGAGAAAGGTAGATCAAGTTGGGAAAGAGAAGGAATTACAGGAGAGCAAAATAGAGAGAGAGAGAGAGTGCGCGCGCGCGAGAGAGAGAGAGAGAGAGCAGTGACTGCACAGTTCGGAGGAAAGGAGGACAGAGGGAGACACACACTGCAGCAGCGCCCACTGATGCTGAAAATAAGAAACATTTCATTAGTGGGATGTTGAAATGCTAATTCAAAAACAAGTTAACGCTACTGAGCACACACACAAGTGCAGACTATTAATACATATCCCGGATTCTTTGAGCAAGCAGCCTCAGAGACAATATTTTTTTTCAAGTTCCATTCAAAGCTATATGTGAAAGAAGTTGGTTAAAAAAAATATATATAAAAAAAAAAGAAAAAAAGACGAAGAATATCAGCACCATTTATATTTGCATAACTGGGGCTTGCATCTTTTTAACCTGGCTATGGTGTCACATTCTCGTGCTCTACGGTGGAAAATATGCACTCGTGCTTTTGTCGACGTCATGTAAATGTTCTCCCGCCTGCCCTCTCTTCATGGAAACTCTGGAGCCATTCAAGCTTAAATGGCAACACAGAAGCAGCAGGAAGCTTTTTTTTCTTTCTTTATTTCTTTCCTGCAGTAAATGAGATCCCAAAAGCCCCCGGGGTAGATTCTCCAGAAATACACGGCATGGCCAATTTGTGAATGCATGCATGCAGCACGAACACACACACACACACAGACGCACTGCCGCACACATACAGATGTTTGTGTTGACAGAACCAGTTCACCAGTTGTCAAAGAGCCATCTTGCTTGCTCTGCTACACCGAGCTTCTCTTCCTTTGTCACGGGCTCTGGAAACCCTCCCCACCACCCACCACCACCCACCACCACCACCCTTTTGCTGCGTTTGAAAATATTTAAGGGGATTCAAATATTCTTCACAGACTGAAAAAAAAATAAGCCTTGAACGGAGATTTTTTTCTCTCTCTCCCCATCATCATGCCGAACAAATAAAAGCACATTTCACATTCATAAGTGCGCAAGTTGTTCACAGTTCTTCCTCGGGCAAAAAGGGCAGACTACATTTTGAAGAAGTCAAAAAAACTGCGGCTCTCGGTGTATGTGGTAACCAAGGGAAACCGAGGTCACGCCACCCGGCGAGTGGCGTGCCTATTGGAGTGTGAAACCCCTTTCGTCGGACCCACGGTGCTTACCTTACACTTTTCTCGCGCACTATTCAGCAGGAAAGGAGGAGGACTGTATAGTTTGCGTTTGCCCCCTCCCCCGAATGATGAGCTCCGCTACCGTGCCTATACAACTACATCGCAGCACATCTCACCAACACCAACCAAAGCAGAACCGCCCTCCCCCCCCCCCGCCCCCTGATTACAACAAGTAACACCTGCGATCAGCATATCTTCCTGTCCCACGCGCTGCCGTGGCATTAGGGAGCGCCATCACTAACCAGATGACGACAGGCGGACGGAGAGGGACGTCTCTAATCTGCTTTGAGGTGGCCCGCCCTGCTATAATCTGCGTTAATGCTACATTATTGAGCAGCCCGCCACGGCGCCGCCTCAGTGAAGCGCAACTGGGCACGCGCGCGACGGAAAACCGCTTGCGCCTTAAGTAACTGCGCAGGCGTTGCGTCCGTTCGTTAAGAGAACAAACGCACACAAGCTGAAGGCTCTGTCTAGTGGCCACAAAGAGATGCCTTTCCAATGCAAGTCCGATGTAAATGTACAATCCATGGAAAAATGCGCAATAAATGTGTAGGAAAAAAACCAAAACCAAAACCAAAACAAGAAACAAGAAACGAGATGGTAAATAAACAAACACAAAATAACAAAGACAATTTGTTAGCATGCAGCTGTGTCTACATTGTTTGTTTATATTTTTTGGTCTAATATTTCCACTTGATTTGCCATGGACAGGCATCCGGATGGGCCGAAACAGGCGCGTCCTGTTTGTGTCCTCGACATTGAAATGCCACTCAGTGAGGCAAAGTGTAATTCAACAAAATATCTTTAATAGATATAAACATTTGTACACATCACAGCTCAATGGAAACAAGAGTTACATGCCGTCACACATGTTAAGAATAAAGGTGCAGGGACGATCTGCTGTGCTTGGGGCCCGGGGACTCCTTTCGAGTCTGGCTCCCTTGTCTTATCCCCCGTTTATCTTTCATATTGCTCCTGTCACTCCCCACCACAACCAAGCCAATAAAGCAGATATACATCAAAAATAATCTCGGTGCAAATTCTGATGAATATCAAATTCTCCTTATATACAGTTGCACAGTATTTGAGTACAAAAGGAAAGAGTTACAGTATGAGGCTGAAATAAGGACTTTGTCTGGTCCTACAGACCAAATCCGGATTGGCCTATCACGAGCAGACTCACACACTACAGAAAGCTGTAGCTGGAATTCCAGGATTCACACAATATCTTACTTATTCACAGAACCGTACCAATTTAATCTATTGATTGAATTAAGGATCAGATTAAGGCCTTGCAGCATGCTATGGGGGGACGAGGGGGAGGTCCATGTAGATTTTTTACATGTTGTCAGCTCTAGTGCACTGCAACAGGCAAGGCTGTCATAAATTGCGAGGACCTAAAACAAAAAAAGAGGTTTCCTCCGGATCACATTATTTCTGCTGATAGAACCTTTGTTTTGGTTTAAAGGATATATATTCTCTCATAAAGGAGGCCGACTATTACAGATACATGCAGAACTCTTGACTGCATGTGGCTGTTCTATCTTTAGTTGGCCGTCATCTTTGTCATAAATACTCTACATACAGCATCATATCAAGGGAAGGAGTGAGAAAATACATCATATATTTACAATACTCTGAGCAAGTGCCACTGAACTAAAAGAAATGTCTATGTCTAATGTTGATGGCAGCCACATTATTCGGTTTTACAATATAGTTTGCTTTCATCAGCAAGTGACCAGTAGTCCTGTACAAGTTCTACTTGCTTTTAACCCTCTCGAAATCATTCACTTGTACAATCTTACTACACAGGCAATACAGTCAGGCACTTGACCTTACAGTGTTTACAGTATGTGCTATGCAAAGAGCCTCTCTGTATTTGTCTATCTATCCACGCCTCTGCCGTGAAATGGAACCACGTACCTTCCCTCTTAATTGGCACCAACAAGAAAGGATCGGTGCAGTTAAGACTGTAATGTGGAAATTAGACCATTTCTAAACAGCAATTCATTTACAACACGCTCTCACCTAATTGCCGGAAGGTGTCAACCTCTATCAGGGGAATATGGGGCTATTTTCCGCCAACTCTTGCATGGTATTCAAAAATTGTAAACTGTGTTGGAGCTTTTTAATTGGAAATCTGTTCACGTGTAATGAGGTTAGCTGCAGAGCTAAACTGGTACGTCATTTTGAAATCCCTTTAGGTTAGTTTCAACATCTTGCTCTCTCCGTCATGCAGGGATACCAACACCGACACCAAGCATCATATTTTTCTTGTTCTTGTAAAATAAAGGGAGGGTGTGCATGCTGATCGAGAGCCGTCACACAGTTAGACCACTGCTCTTTCGCCGTGTCCTATATTGACTCGTGATTTTTGTCCTCTTCGACGCTGAACACACCACAAAGTTCACAAGGCCGAAGAAGGATGGCATGTACGTGAAAGTCCATGTTGGCACTGGTTTGTGAAAGCCCGAGTGAAACGGGTGATCGGGTTGTGATCGTTTTTTTTTTTTTTTATGAACAGCTTCTGTGTTTACAAGTACTGAACATATACGTTTCAGATCAGCTTGAGTAGTGGTCAAACTCCTATTAGAGAGCATTCAGTGACTGCGAGGGTCAGTTCATGTCGATGGTGTTAAAGACCCACTCAGTGAACTTCTTGAGCTTGGCGGAGGCGCTGTAGGACTCTTCCAGCAGACGCTGGTTGTCCTCCCGCAGGCCCTGGATCTGAACCTGCAGCGACGCCTTGGCATCTTTCTCCTGATGGTGGGGGGGGACAAACATGGTTTTGGTGACCTTTTGACGTACTTGCATAACGAGCACCTCACCGTGACTGATGTAACCAGAGGGTGACAACACAGTACAAAAAAAAAACTGCATGGGAAGGATCTGATTTGAAATGTCTGATAGATCTTGTTGTTTGTGTCCCCTTTGTAGGTTTTTGGATTTAGCTGATGGTAAACTGTTTTCTGGTGAAAAATTCGAGAGATTCACGTCTCAGTGCTTTTTCGTTTCGATATCAGATTAGGATATTTTTACGGTGGCTTTGATGGCTGTAGTGACTTCACAAATTAGAGACCTTTTGAACTGAAGCACAACACACCTTTTTCAGGTCCTCCTGTAGTGCCTTCACCATGGTCTCCAGCTGGCTGACCTTCCCCATCACACAGGCCGGGATCTCTCTGTGAAAATGGACAAACAAACAGGACATGAGCTGGGGACGAAATGAAACCTCCCGAGCAACCCAGTGTTTAAAGGGAGTGTGGACATGTCTTGTGCACAGGTTATCGATCCATCCAACTGTAAACGCTGTGTTTAAACAAATAAAAATCCTTTTGGTCCACCAGTGGGGATGACTAATTATTAATAAGAGCTGCAGTGGTATCTGTTTTGAGGAAATCTGCAGGGTCTTTACCGACACCGAGCTGGACCCTCCTCTATTAAAGGAAGCACATTTACCCAGGCGAGGGTTGTCTCGGCGGGGCCGTCTGAGGCTCGGCCTGCTGGGGGCTGCTGGCTGCTGCACTCTCAGCCATGGAGCTCTCCTCCTGGGCAGCCAGGAAGACCAACCTCTGCTCTGAATAGAGAATAGTTTCAAAGAAACATTTTAGACCTAGGTAGGTCAGCAATGCAGAGTAACAGTGCCCTCTTCTGGTGATAATGAGCCGTTTACTGGTCCTGAACCTTTACTTGGGAGGAAATGAAGGCAGCGCGCTCCTACCCTCAAAGGCCTTGGCAGCATCTACCAGGTGGGCCCAGTCCAGCGGGACATCTGACCCAGAGTCGGGGAGGGGCATGAGCGCCGGCTCCTGCAGCTGCTGCCTCTTCCTCTCCTGCTCCAGCTCTGAGCACCCCGTGGCTGACAGGTCTCCTGGAAAAGGAGAGACAAACAGCATTTTTGTTTTCCCATTACACAAAACAGAGAACGTATACTAGCAACAGCAAAAACACATGAAGTAATATTCTTTTTGTGAATTAGGTTCAATTATCATTCGACTAACTGTGTAAGAAATCACATTATCCTAACTTATTATTATTATCGTCACAACCCCAAAAGATATTGAGGTGCCAGACCCTCCCACTTTCTCCATGATCAACTGCAAGTAGGTTAATGAGACGAAGCTTGAGATTCACCCAGGGATTTGTGTGACGCTCGCCGGCTTGGTCCATGGCGAGCAGTGGGTGAGCGTGGCATGGTGGAGTAGCCGAACAGGAGGTCAGTGGGCGTGTCCCGCTGTCCACCGGAGGGTGGCTCCCTCTGCCCGCTGTAGATGCTCTCATCTGAAAGAGTTCTCTGGAGTGAGCGACGGCTGGGAGGCGGGCCCGGAAACAATGGCTTCAGATTTCACCGACAAGAAAGAGCAGGATGTAGTTAATCAAGAGGTTTTCTGACATAGAAACCTGATTCACTATATATATACTTCAGTATCGACAAGGGGCTCACAGTGCTTCTCAGTACCTTCTCATCACTCGTTGTAGGCGGAGGACTGTCAAGCGTGATGAGCTTCTTCAAGTCCTCTTCCAGGCTCGACTTGGCAGTGTGCCGCTGGGGCGACTGGGAGCCTCGGAGATTGGCCCTGAGCTGTGGTTGGCCGCCCAGAAGACCATCACTCTGGTGCCGTCTGGAGAAGGACGCAAAACCCAACTCAGACAGATACCTAATATATCCAAATAACGCGCACTGTATCAAACAAATAAGGAATGATTGAATGAATGGTAAAGCAAGAATAAAAAATAAAAAGGCATCCCCGAATAAGTGGCCCTTGACATGTCACCTTGCGGTTTGTTGAGCATCACCGGGGTCATAGAAGTGTGATTGTCGTCATACACAAATCAGGCATTCACTTGTTGATTCAAACAGATCGACATGTGTTGCCTTGGGTGGATAAAAGAGGCACGAATGTTTGAAACAAATCTTTGAAACCCCGCTTCACCACACGGTGGCAGTGTTGACCAAATCCAAATTGTGTCAATACTAGCGGGGCAGACAGAAGTATTCGCTCCTCTACCCTAGTCTCTTCAACAAGAGCACATCTGCCAGCAGGATGCATTTCTTCACTGGCTGATAATCTTTTCACAACAGACAGCACTGCATGAGACAGAGTTATAAGCATTGGCAGATGTGTGGTAAAAAAAAAAAAAAGTTCTTTCGTACTTGCGAGTGCTGCCAAAGTCCACAGAGTTGACTGTTCCCCCGGGTTTCCTCCAGCCTATCAGGTACTTTGAGGTCGCTCCTTGACGGGGGTAGAAGCTCTTGGTCCCCGGGGACTGGGGGGACTGCGACGTGCCTGCCTCAGCCACCTCGTCCTGTGGCGACATGGGGCTGCAGCCCTGACCCATCGGACTCCCTGAGTGGCCAGAACCTAGAGTGCTGCAAGTGACACAGGCAAGTCGGTAAGTCCGACACTTCAATAAAATACATAAGCCGAAGTGGCAGTACAGCGCTAATCGCTGATTAATTTAATTTTGGCCTTGATTGGTATGATTCAGAAGACATTGATCTATCCGAGAGAAAAAAAACATGAATGTAGTTATAAATATATTTGAGCTGCAGCATAAGGAATGTTGGCATATAAACAATTTAAATATTTGAAAACACGCAGTAAACTTGTTCCATCACTATATCTGGTGCTTCTGCAGATACGGTCGACTAATGAATTCACAAATTCAAAAATAGGACACAGTGTCCTTGCACTTCCTCTACAGCACCTTCAAATAACATTTTCCCGTATTTTGACATAAAAGCTAGACATTTTCAAAGAGCAAGTTCTTTTTGTCACTCTGCGTGCACATACTATAAAACAAAGCTGCCAACGTACAGGTCGGAGCAAAGTTATTTCTGGCAGAGTGAAGAACGGGGTGGGGGGGGGGGGGCTTGATTCAAAGGAAGTGGGATTTAGAGGAGGGGGCAGAGTGCTGAGCTCAGTCTGCATTTCTAGCAACTTCAAGCACTTATTTATATCATGGATACTGGGAGATGGAGATACATACAAATGCAAAACAAACATAAACGCGCATACACAAACACACACGTACACACGTACACACAAACACACACACACAGTTATTCCATTCTCTCCTCCACTCCCTTCCCTTTGTTAATGCCAAACCACATAGCTTTAGACTTTTCCATCTGGGATATCAGGATATATCTGGACTACAATGAATCACTGTCTGTTTAATAAAATATTCATGCAGGGCCCCAAATTCCTCTGCTGCCTCGACAGCCGACGCAAACAGAAGAGCAGCGCACCTGGAGTGAGAGGTGGCATCATTCAGGCTGCAGGAGCCGCCATCAGGAGCGAGCGGAAAGTCTGGTGGGCTCTTCGCTGGGATGTCACCGGCGCCAACGGCAGCAAGGGCGTCGGGCGGTGGGGGCGAACCGTCGGTGGCCCTCGGGCTGCCTGCGAGGTCCTCCTGCCACGGGATTCTGTCTTTGGCCCTGAAGGCACCGGTTGAGGAAGCAGTGCTGCTTTGGGTGGCGGTGAAGGAGGTGGCGTCGATGCCGCTGTCGGTGGAGGCGCCCTGGAGGTAGCCGTTGAGCTCCAGATCACTCCGTACTCCGGAACGGGAGCTGACTTCGTACCATTTCTCATCGCTGTGGGCGGAGCTGGAGGCGTTGCTCGAGAGCGTGTTGCTGCTCGAGTGGCTGGATGAGTACGGCGCATCCACCTTTTGACATCGACATAGGCATTTAACATTTGAAACTGTGGCATCTTGTCACGTACATATACCCAAAGATTATTTCACAGTTTCTTCTGTGTCTATCTTCTGACCCACAATGGTCAGAAGATAGAAACATTTCAATGGCCGTCCTAAGAAGAGGTCGCGGGTCACATATTCTCGCTGTCATGAGGCAAGGCAATGACACTCGGTGCTTGTTGAGTCCGCCTCACCTTAGTGCTTTTGTGAGGAGACATGTGGCTGCTTTGCTCTGCCAGCTGCAGCCGAGGAATCGCCACCTTGGAAACCACAGTGTCTGTAGCAAACAAAGGCAAATGATCGCACACTAGACGCCGGGTTTTTATTCGATACCATCCCGGACGCAAGAGCAAAGTTCAGAGCTCGTCCTACCTGCATTGGGTTTGTCCCCAAGTCGGCTGGCAGTGTCAGCCTCCGCAGTGCGGGCCCATCCGACGCCGGTGCTGGAGCACATTTTGATCGCATTGCCCCCGTCACCCGCCGACTGCCTCACGGATGACACAGGGGACTGGCAGTTGTTGTTATTGAACCTAGAGGGGAGACGGAGGAGGTCACCTACGTTGCCAGGTAATGCAGCAAACCAATTTAGTGTATTATTATTATTATGCCTACTGCGAGAAGAAGGAAAAAAAAACAAAAAACATACCCATCGGGGCCGGACTTCTGCCTCCAGTGGGTGGAATTCATGGTGTCTGTGTAGGAGACGCCAGACGGAGAGTTGGTGTTGTGCAGTGTGCGGCCCATGACGATGGAGCAAGCCATGGCGTAGTTGTCATTCCCAGGGGAATATCTGTGAGGACACATATTTAGACGAGAAGATTATTTGGATTAAGACAAATACTGGGCCCGGACAGCTTTGCGTTCAGTGTCTGTACACTGCATAACAGAATATATATATTTATATATATCTTGCGACCTTTTGGGGTTGAGAGGCCGGCCATCGCTGGACACACTTCGAGGAATAACAGCGGAGTTGCGGTCACTGAGGTCTGGGGGCGGTGCCTTGATCAGCGTTCCCGCGTTGCCAGCAGCGCGTGTTTGAGGGCTGGACGAGGTGCGCGGCCACTTGGTGTTGTTGTTGTTGGTGGGGCGGAAGGGGAACTTTAACTCGTAGGGCATGCCTTCCTTGTGGTTCTTGTAGTCCACAAGTGGCATGTGGTAGATTTCCGAGCAGCCTCTGTTGGCACACGTTCATAGTCAGAGCTATACTAGACACAGACACACTTTCAAACTGGTCCAAACAGCGGCGTTAAATGCATTCTCTCTGCCATCTGTAGGCGAACATCATTCGTCCACTCTACCTGCGTGGTGTCGAGTCCTCGTGCGGTGGAATGATGACCACCTTCACGGTGACAGAGGTCCGGAGCAGGTCGATCATCTGCTCGTGGGACAGTGAGGCCACGGACACCTTGCAAATCTCCACCAGTCGGCTGCCCTGCCTCAGCCCAGCCTGCCAAGCATAACCGTAGGGCTCCACTTCGGCCACGATGCCCTCAAAGTTGACATGGAAGCCCAGCTGGCCCAGAGCATTGCGGCGCAGGGTCATCTCCGTCGTCTGACAGCCCTTAGTCAAAAGCTACAAACCAGAGAGGGGGGGGGTGAAAGGGTACGTTTCTGAGTAGGAGTGGAATGAATGCTCGATGCAAAACACCGACAACCAAAAAAACACACAGAGAATCTTTGGCACGTAAACTGAAGCATATTGTTGCAAGACAGGTTTCGCGTCACAGCAGCAACAAAAAACGCTTTGATTTATAATATTGGTTCACTCCCCTGATAAGTAAATATCTTAAGACACCCTGTCTACTCCTTCCTCTCGCTGTCGGAAATGAACCGAGGAGTAACGAGTGGTTAGTGAAGCCCGGGGGCAAAGCACAACAGGAGGTGAGAAACCAGCCATTGCTGTTGTGCACGCAGTGATCCCCGCAACAATGGCCATGGAAACACAAAAACATTCCTGTTATTCAAAGGAAGGCACGCACTCTATTGACCATTAAAAAGCTCTGCATTACCTGCACTATGTTAAAAAAAAACGGAAGTAATGATATCATACCACCAAATGACTATGTATTATGCTCACTGCGACTTATAATTAGAGTCAACGCAACAGTTGTGGTTTTTTGGTGACTGTAATTTGAGGCGACGCCCTCGTGTTGCTATGAGAACAATTCCTATTTTCTCATTTGCCGATCTTCGGAGGGTGGTCAGAGACCACAAATGCGCCGATCTTCCCTAAGCACTTCTTTTCTACATACACGAGTTTATTGGCTACAGAGCACACTCCGGCGGTTAGCCACATGATGAAATAAGTCATAGTTTGAAGATAAACGCCGAGAGCAGTGCATGCGGTGTGTGTGTCTGAGAGGGACCCCACTCACCTCCAGCCTCTTGACAACCTCTCCGAAGTCTTCCGTGTTGTTATTGATGGAGCGCAGTGACACGCTCTCACCACGCTCGTAGAAGATCTTCATGGAGGCGGGGCTCCCCGTGGACCAACCAATCACATCACGCGTGGCACAGTTAAAAACGACTGCTTTGGACTCCTGGTCCAGTAGGATGATGAAGTCATTTGAAAGGGCCAACAGGCACTCCCGCTCAGAGCCGGCGACCTGATCTTCAGCGTGCACCTGCCAGGTCACCGCGCCCAGACTCCGAAGCTCCGCCCCGCTGTATGGACGCACCTTCTCACGTCGTTTGTGTGCCAGAGAGATGAAGGGGAACTTCCCAGTGGGCTCGAGAGGTGTGTTGGTCACATGGCGCTCCGCCAAGTCCCGCAGGTACTCTTGCCGCGTACGTGTTGCCATGGCACCGAATTTGTCGGACTTGTGGGCAGCGTTCTCGGCGTTGATGACTTTGGCCAATAGGAAATCCCTAAAGACAGTGGACTTGGGGAAAGTCACACCCTTGGGAATTGGGGGACCAAAGACGGGAACGTCCTGGGAACGGGTAACGGCCACACTGCAGGAAGAGAAAAGAAGACAGGGAGGGTTCGAGGTCAATGCAAGAAGAATGTATTCAAGCAGTTAAGCAAAATATCTTGGCCTCAAAAAACTTTAAAAGCAGTTTTTTTGTTTTATCATTTCAAACAACAAAAAACTAATATATTTAAGGAGACAATAAGCATAAAACATACGCGCATGGTCATGTAACATGGCCAAAAAAAAGTCTCGCGTTGCGGGGACAAACAGCGCATGGGCTCATAAAAAAAGCAAAGTGTAGACATCTTTACATTGTTTCCCCTGAGGTATTGTTTCCTTTGACCCGTTTCACTTGTGAGTATAAAAGAGCTTGTTAAAATACCTACAGGCAACGTTCTCCTCCTGTTACCTTCTACTGCTCCTATTCCATGTGCACACAGTGGCTGTCCTGGAGTTGCAATACTCTAAATTAGTAAACAGGTGTAGGTAATGCTGTCTCATACCTGTTGTTTAAGAGAAATGCACATAATGCTGTTTTATATTGGAATTTACATATTGGGATACTCATCTGCCATTTGGGAGAAGATCTTTCTCTTGGCATAATTGGTAGCATGTTTACATCGAGTCTGTCTCCATAATTCCTAGCGCTAAGTTGATGGTTATGCATATTTATGTGTATGCCTACACCCGGGAGCATACATACAGTAAAATCTCCTGCGGAAAACCGAGACATGGGCTCGGACGCGCTGATGCGACGGTCCTGACAAGTCTGCTCACGGCCCATTAAACAGATAACGCAGCCATGCCTGACTACGCCCGGCGTATTAATACTATGCATCCAATCGCAGTTGACACGCCGGCGCCCAGCGCTGACACCCTGCCACTCTCTGCTACATCACGGTATGGAGAAGCGGGCGCCGCGGCGATTGCCAGCCAAGCGCGCACACACAGCCTGGCTCTCCCAAACAAAGATACTAGTTACGCAAGCTGCCTGGTCGGCCCCCGCGTGGCTTTAAGGCCGGAGTTGAAAGCCGCAGATTAGCACCCCGCTGGCCCCGGGCCACTTACTCCGCTAATGCCATGGCCTGGGTCCGCATGACCTGAGCGTTATCCAAATCTCAGCAGCTGGCAAACAACTGGCTATTAATAACTCGCTGACTCAACAGATCTAGAACGTAGACTTTATTAGTCGGGATTAGACAAGACAGTGCATTCCCGACGCTGTAGTGAGCCAGACGTAAAAATAGCGGCACGCGAAATCAAGCCAGAAATGAAAACAATCGCTTCTTTCAAGCTAGAAAAAAGGACGGCGTAAAAATGCGCGTGAGCATGATGTGCCGGAGTTTCTTTTTTTCGAAACGAGGAAACTATTATCATCAACGTCCACGGAGCTTTGTCAAAGCATCGCCTCGTCCTCTCTGCCCGTTTTCGAAGGAGCAACACACCACAACATGCAAACACCAAAAAAAAACACCTATGACTTACCCCCAGGTTCCCCCCCCGCCCCAAAAAAAACTACACCCTTGACACTACTGCCGCAAAGTATCCTGTACGTTTGCTGCAATCAGTGCAAGACAACCAAACACACACAAAAGATACAGCGCACCGTGTGGAGCAGCAAATCCTGCAAGCTGTTCCACTCCTCTCGACCCAGTCGGAGAACCGTTTCCAAACACGCGGGGAAAAGCATCCAAGGAAAGACTTGTGACAGTCAGGAGTGAAGTCTAGACATATGGCACCTCAAACCACAGAACATGAGATGAAGCCAGAGTCTGGGAGTGTGCGAGTGACTCAGGGTGGGGTAGCTACGATTTGATTGTCCTCTTGGTCCTGTGCCTCTCCGTTACACCGACGAGGCAAACCAGGAGGACCGGCAGTGCACCCTTTCGCTCATTCCTGTCTTCCCAGAGTATGAACCAGGAGATGCTCCCTTCAGGCAAAAAAAACAAGCTGAATGAATGCGTCCGCCAGTTGATGGGATGGAGAGGCTGGGCATAAAAAACTAAAAACGAAAAAAACTTGCCAGAATGAAGAAAAGACGAGAAGTTCGATAAAAGTCAGTCCGAATCTGACGCGAGTGAGGGCTGAGAGACGGATCCGTCTGCTCCAGAGGTGGACTCTATGCGCGCTGAAGGGAATCTGCTCTCAACAATTTTCCCAGCTCACATGAATGTCCGGGTGAAGAGAGCACTTTGTGTGTGCATGGCGCTAACTCCTTCAGACCACTCCGGCTCACGCTGCCCAAAGGCAAAGTGGCAAGCAGGGAGAGGGTGAGGGGAACGAGACGGAGGAGGGGAAAGGGAGGAGGGGGTTGCTTGTATTGTGCGAGTGTGTGAAGAGTGCGCCTCTGAGTGAATGAGTGTGCGAGAGAAGAAAAGAGAAAAAAATAAATAAAAAATGTGCGTGCATGGGTGTGCAGCATTGTGCAAGTGAGCGAGAAGTAAAAGGAGGAACAGGAGTAGAAGAGTGAGACGGAGCAACAATGTGTAGATAATATCTGTGTATGCAGAGCGCAGAAAGTGCGTGCTCGATTGGAGTAGCGAATCATAATCCGGCGGAGGAGAGGAGGAGCAGAACGCCCATCAGTTTGACAACTACTGTTGAGCCAATCTCTTCTATCCAATTCATGTTCTCACGAAGACATACAGTTGATGTGACCACACGCAGTCCAGAGACGCCGGACAAGCTCGCAGCAGGCTTTTATGTTTGACCCATGCCCTCCAGACAACGGTTATGTCGCAATGCTCGATGCACGCAAAAAACAACAGCACAACAGAGTGGTGTGGCGCTTCCGAGGGAGAAAAGGCATCGAGTTGGACTTTTTTTTTTTTTTTTTTTTTAATCTAAATTGCAAGTGTAAAGTGGACAAACACAAACCGACAGCATTCTGCTTTGTTATCTCTCCTGATATGACGCAGCGACCCACCTGTAGCACGTGTTGTCAGAGCAGGGGTCGTGCACGCGAACAATAATGAACACATGTTGAAAGTGAGAGCGAATGGCCTTGGGGGTGAAAGGGTGAGCACCGGGCTCCTGGAACACAATTGTCACAATGTCGTTCCCAATGTGGCGTTTCCTCAGCAACTAATCAATTGAAAAAAAAAAAAAAAAAAGTATTCGTTAGCGTTGACATATGGGACAGAATTTTGAAATAAACATTCCAGACATATTGTACATTCCATCAAGAGACAACCTTAGAAACCTGAGCCACAATGTCATGTCATGCATTCGTCTGAATGATTATAGGTTTCCTTTTTTGGCATCTTTAAAAAAACACACACAAACAATGGAGTTTTCCATTTCCTGATCGGAGAACTAATGGTATTCCACAAAAGGCTGGTCTCTCCGTCTTTACCTGTTGTTTATTGTTGGGTGTGTAAGGCAGGAGAGTCGACACATGGAACATGATCTCATAGTCCTTGTATGAAGTGTACAGGGAGTGAGTTCCCGTGGAATCCGCTGCAGGGAAAAGGTAACAGAGAATGGAGACTTAGGGTATAAATACTCATCCATCCATTTGTCACAAGCGCATTCTGTGTGCTCAGTGTTTTCTCCACAAGGCAGGATGTGATTTCACCACAGCCAAAACAACGAGACAAGGGTGAACTGTGTGTGGGTCGATATCAGCGTGGCTAAGATGACTGACTCTAAACCAATCCTCAATCAACAGATTGACCGTGGAGTCTCTTTCAGTTTTTGTGTGACGCGACATTTCCCAAAACGATGGGAAGAAAGTAACTAAAATGTTTGAAGAACTGACAAAGTCAAGTCCCAACAAGGCGTTGGGAAAATAGGCAAGGCAACACAAATGTGTGTGCAATCTAGAGGAGTGTTTGGGAGTCATTACTTTTGGTGTCCAGCTGGGCTCTGTACTTGGTGAAGCCCTTGAGGCGAACTTTTTCCCCCAGCAGTTGGAGAAACTCTTCCAGGGCGGGGCCGGCCATCTCATTGTTGTACATCTCCTCCTCAGTGCTCTGGCCTGCTCGGCAGTACATCACCCCCACCTTTACCTGAAAGCTCAGCTGGGGAGAAGCAAACACACATAACTTATTTTAGACTGCAATGCACAGCTTGGACATACATACGCCACCCAAATGAATGGTCCAACAATTGCCCACAGTTCTGATTCTGTAAAATGAAGCTATTTTTGATTTTTTTTTTGGAAACAAAGGTTTCATTCCTACCCCTTGTTCATCCAGTTTCATCAACTGTTCGGTGACTTTGGGCGTGTTGAGGGCCAGTCTGAGACAGGACAGATCCAGCTCAGGTAGAAGGTACTCCAGTACCTCTTTGATTGGTAGCCCTCGGGTGGTGCCATGCTTTGAGGTGGATGGCACAGCATCCTCCAGGACAGACCCTCGCAGAGTTATAAGCTGAAAGATCAAAAAAGCAAGGAGGTGAAGGAGAGGACAGCGAGGAGGGCAAGGGCTGCGCTTTCAACTCTCTCTCAAAGAAGAAGAAGGAACACACTGATAGCGAATCCTGTCTGTCCAGACATCAACAAAAGATATACAAGCTGCTGGGCTTAAAAAAAAAAAAAAGTAAATTCAGCATCTTATTATGACATAAAACAACAAGTCGATTATGACACCATGACCAGGTCTGGCGGAAAAAGGACACTGAAGAAGAGGTGGGTGGAATTCACTAAGCATTCTGCGTACAGAGTCTGCATTGTGCTGGGCTCTGGGAGTGAACTTGGCTATCAAGAGCAGCTGGAACAGATGGAGACTTTCGCCTCTGCAAGCTTGGGGTTGTGCTGGGCCTGTGTTTACAATGGACCTGTGTTCCCTGTGTTTGGAAGGTAAACTTGGGGGTCCTAGGGTACTATGTCTGGAGTGTGGGGATTTACTCACTTGCACTTGCCCTGATTCAGTTCACAACAAACAACCTCAGGCAGGTGCCTTTACCCTCTGGTGGGGAAATGCGTGTCTTTATGAGTCTCGACCCAAACCCCCCCCCCCCCCCCCCCCCCCCCCCCCCATCACAGGCCAAACACAGGAGACTTGGAGTCAACATTGCGATATGATGGCCTATATCTACAGAAACAGAGAGGAGAAGTAAAATCCTCCACGCAGTCAGTCGTTTGAGGTTGTTGGGCACCGACAGGCCTTGGAGGCTCGAAGATGAGTGCACATCCTGTAGCATCTACACACGTTGCTGATGCTGAGAGACAGCATAACAGCCCAAGGGCTGTATGCAGAATAAGAGACAAGGACTGAGAGTGATTCCACTTCAAACTGGTCCAGCTAGTAGCAATTAAGACGTTGGATTAAAGTGATTTCAAGATACCAAACAAACTCCACCAAAAGGTAAAATTATTCCCTTCCTCAAATTGAACTAAAATGTTTTCCATAAGTCTGTGTGCAAAAAAAAAAAAAAAGTGCAGGAAGGACTGCGGTGCTGGGGTGTGGGCATCATGGGACATTATGGCTGACCTCGCTGGTTCGGAAAATGAGGCGGTAGTTGTACTGCTGGCCGTGGTCCTTGTCCTCCTCCAGCTTCTCCCTGCGCAAGCTCACTGCAACTGGACCGAGCACCTCTTCCATCCCGAAGTAGTTCCAGTGCTCTGAAAAAGCAGAGAATATATATTAGAATGTATTATGTTCACACAACATACCAACGCACTTTAATATTCCGTGTAATTAAAGCAGGTACATGCAACTTACCCCTAAGGTAGAAGAACTTCCTATAGTAGTAGGCACCCAAGTCCACGTGCTCAACGATATATTGTTTGCCCTTTTCGCTGAGCGTGCTCGGGCCCTCCTTGGGTCCCTCGAGCACTGCCACCCCAGCATTAGTGCAGTGTGTGCTCACAGATGTTTCGTACAGGTTTCCCTCCCCACTCAGGGTCGCCGAGCCACTGTTACTTGTCCCACTGCCCACAAGCCCATGATAACCCACCCCACCTGCTCCCAGCCTGCGCCGGCAGATGCCGTCTGCGCCGATTTCGTTGCGGAAACAAGGGCAGCACAGCAACATTTCGTTGCTCTGTTCGTCTCCGGCATCGAGCCCGGGGCTGTCCCTAGAGCTGAGCTCCTCCTGGCTGCCGCTGGGGGAGCTGTAGGGCAGGCTGTGGGTGGACGAGAGGGTGGACGTGGCCGAGGCTACGGCGGCAGCAGAAGCCCCGGTGGTGGTGTTTTTCCTCTTGCCTGCAGTCTGCCGCAACTGAATAATTTCATTGAGGTCAAACAGCATGCTCTGAACATCATAGTGGGAAAACCCTCTCTGACACACCCAGGGTTTAAGAGGGGGGCCCATATCCTCTGTCCTGCTGTCCTCTACGTCAGACCCTGCTTTAGAAGAGTCCATCTCACCCCGCACATTGCGAAGTTTACGGAATATGGACTCACCCCCTGTCTCCGATTTTGTGCGTCTTTTGGGGGGCTTATCCTTGGTTTTAGGAGGCTGGCTGTCCACCTCATCTTGAAGATCATTGATAGCCTGCTTGGAGCCAACATTCAGCATGTCCTCCAGTTTCTCTGGAGCAGGGCTACGCTGGTCGACTTTGTCCCCATGATACCCCTTAAGCATTTCAAAAAAGCTTTCTCCAGGCACGCCATGCTGGTCTATTGAGGAGGTGCTACCGTATTCGCGGTGAAGAGGGGACCATTTCGCTCCCAATGGACCCCAGTCTTCTCCACTGTCCCCACTGCCATCCATCTCACTGATAGTCATGTCACTGTTGCTGCGCTGACGAATGCGTCTCTGCCTTGGATTTCGACGTGCAGGACCTCTGTACTCTCCAGGGGCCAGGTACCGAGTGTCAGGGCTATAATGGTTAGCCTGGGTCCGGTTCTTTAAAGTGTTGTGGATGTTACGCAGCATTGATGAGTCCTGAGGGCTCATAATAGAGCCAAACTTGATGAGACTTTTTCCAGCGGAGGGCATCGCAGGGTTCTCAGGCTCTGTAGTTGGGTGCCACAGCACCCCAGCAATGTCTTTCCTCGGGGGCCAGTCAGCCACCCGAGCCCGTACTCCCATTTTAGGCACTCCTGTGCTCACAGTGGCATGGACATTGTCCGTACGCGCAGCCCCTCCATTGGCCATGCGGAGGTGGCGCGTGTAGAACTCATCAGTGGCCGGGATGGAACCCCCAACGGTGCGCTCCATGGGTGGGGGCTTCAGGCTGGTCATAACACCAGGGCCAAAGGCTAAAGGCAATTAGCAGGTAGACATGGGTGTCTCTGGCATGGGACACTGCTCCCCGACTTCATGGGCAGATTGGCTGGATCAACAGGCGCAGAGACCGGATAAAGTGTCAGGGCAGACCCACCTCTTCAACACTCAAGCCTGCATATTACTTCCCACACTGCGTCGACACTGCCATGTGGCATTCTTTTTACACATCCCTGGAAAATAAAAGAGAAAAAAAATAATCAATACAAGCATTGTCCATTTCCTCACACGTGAATAAAACTGCAAAAAGGGAAAGCTGGCTATCTTTGAAAATGATCTAATCTAAATACACTCTCGCTTCTTAGGCTAAACAAACAAATACTTCTACCCTTTTCTCCTTGACACTTTCCTGCTTGTCTGTTGAGGATTTACTTTGGGTGTATCACTTCATATAAAAATGTGAATGTATATGTGTTTGTGTGTGTGTGTGTGCGGATATATATATATATATATACATATATATATACACTACCGTTCAAAAGTTTGGGGTCACTTAGAAATGTCCTTATTTTTTAAAGAAAAGCACTGTTTTTTTCAATGAAGATAACTTTAAACTAATCAGAAATACACTTTATACATTGCTAATGTGGTAAATGACTTTTCATTCTCTGGGTGACCCCAAACTTTTGAACGGTAGTGTATATATACACATACATATATACTGTATATACATACACATACATACACCAATATACAAAAAAAATGTGGATGTTTTTTTTCTTCTGACAGCTTTTCATGAGCCAGTGAAAACTCAGTGACATGTTCAATTTCAGATAAGGGGGCCTACTTTTCAAACCAATTTCAGCAAAGGCATCAAGGGAAACATAAAAAGCTCAGACATTTTTTTTTTTTTAATGAGTTGTGCCTTTTTTTTTCTCCTTTCAAGTCTAAGCAATGCGATGCATTTGCCTTAATCAGTTAATTTATACAAAGAGGACTTAGTTGACAATTTGATATACCACTTCAGGACTTATGTCATAACTAGGATTGCATACGAGCGAGAGAAAATATCACGAAAAATCTGACGGATCCATCAATAAACTCTCTAACGTCCCTTGTATACGGTCTCTCACTTGCCACTTTAGTAGCCAACATTAGTGAATAGTAATGCAGAGTTGCAGTTTTTGGGATCAAATATCCCTAGCTGCACATCAAAAAGCAAAGGGCCCTTTGAAATTCATCTCTGAAGTGGATGATGATCCTCTGCCTGACAAATCGGGCCAATTTGGCAGTGAGACACTGGGGGAGATTACGGCTCCTCTCTCCGTCGGCCCTGCCTCGCTGTGGCTGGGATCACATTAGCCACAAGCAGTCGGTGCACTGTGACAGTCCGACAGCACCGCCACCTTCACACTGCATCCCAACGTCAGGCACGACGTTTTACGAACAAAGACACCCACTCTGCCTGGCGGAAGGAGGACCTTCACCCTTGCTTCAAACAATACACGCAATCCTGTGGGAGATGATATGGCTGTCAAACAAAAAAGGGAGGGAGTGTCATGTAGTCATCATATTCACCGTGTCAACTGAGAGATGGGTCACATTTTCTGTAGACAATGCAATTTGTTTGACAATATCAGCGTCTATTTATACGTCAGACAAAGAGCGCAAGTTGTGCAACTTGAGAGTTCTCAAGGCTCTGGAGACGATTCAGTATTCAGAATGCCTGAGGCAAAGTCAGCCTCACTTCAAAACATGGAAAACTCTTTTCTGACACACAACCTGTCAACCAGTGTTTATTGTGAAGCCAAGAACTCTCCTGTTTTTACAATATTATTGTGCATTAACAAGCTGTGAAAACATTGCAGCAAAATATACCATCACCAAGCACCACCACTCTTCTAACCAGTGCGTCAAAAGTGTCATCAGGTTCAGCAAGCACAGCGCTTCTCTCATCGTATGAAAACAAACATCACTAGTGATCAGGGTCTCAAATCAAGACACTTATCGTAAAAGTGTTGCATATAGACCCCAAATCATTTAAGTACGAGGATAAGCCAGAGCACAGTCGGAGCCTTAAAATGAAGTGCAAACCCACGATGCACCTTAAACCAGAAGGCAAGTAAGATATAACCACATCACTCAGAAAATATCCCTTCTGTGAGCTGTCACACTAGGCAGGGTTTCCTCATGCTGCTCCAATGATTGGGTATCTATCCTTCGGGGCATGGCAGTCGATGCAATTTCTGGAGCAGCTTGATAAAATCGTGTTAATTAAAATGTGCGTGAAAAGAGTCAGGGAATGCATGTTAAACCTCAGGTCCAGGAGTTTTGGACCCCATTCCTTAAAGCTGCCAGGTGTCCACAGGGACAAACAGACGAACAGAGGCGACATACGCCACAGAAAACAGGCCTCTAATCTCCTTGCTGATGGACGTGCAGGCAGGCGACTGGCATCATAGTTTGGACAGATTAAAATGAAGAGTGTGGCATGGAGACTGGTAAGGCAAGGTTAAAAATGGGATGACATCTATTTTCCACCCATCCTCTTTTGTTTTCATATTTCATCCATCCCTTGCTAAATTAAACTGAGCATTTTTTTTTACAGGTCAGTGGGACAAGTCCAAACAGCTTGAGCCTGCTGAGTAAATCTGCAATTGGGGCTCTGACCTCCCAGCTGTTCCGTAAGGCCCGTTGAGAGATGAGCATTGAGGTGGTACAGACTAAGGGCTGGAGACATAATGGCACACCTCTGGAGAGCTACAATGTGTTCTTCTGGTTGTAGGAACGAGTCTAGACACAGATGGCTTATAGAGCAACGTGTCCCTGTGAGGAGGCAAACAACGTTTGGTGCAGATGACTCAGCTAACGAACCTTCTAGTATCTTGTGACATAACACAAACCCATACGACATGAACTCAAAGGTGCAGGAGAGACATCTGTCAGTCAGTAGGACAGATGAGTCATTCTGATGATTCGCGAGCATAAACCACATGTCTGACTTGCACAATCTGACTCACAGATATCAGAGCAACTATACAAATTCCAAAAGAACAAGACCTGAATAATCGTTAATAAACGGGTGCTAAACATCCTCGAGGCGGGGAGAGGGGGGGGGGGGGCGGCCTGCCCGGGGGGGGGGGGGGGGCGGCCTGCACGGCAAAAATCCCAGTTGCCGTGCAGGCTCGGCTCACTGGTGTCCCAGAGAGAAAGGACAGCGCACTGCGGTTGAAAGACTTTCTCGTCCTGGAGCTCCGATCAGAAAGGGAATGAAGTTTCCCAGTAGACTGGGCAAGCGTTCCCAAAGCTGAGACAAAGGAGCCAAAGGATTGCCCTACAAGCTTGTAATTACTGCGCGCTTCAAAGGGGACTAAGGGGCTGTTTGGCTGACACCATTGGCTTTCAAACGGGCACCCTACCATTTAGCCCATTGGCTCTCCCTGCCTCCTAATTTTTCCCCGCTCCAAGGACTGACTGGGATGTTGGGCAGCAGGCACAAAGGTCCCTCTGTGTTGGTTTGGGCAAGACTGGGGCCCCACTCCAAAGTGGGGAAGTCTTTGAAAGTTGCCTGGCAGGGAGGCCTCACTATGGCTGTGTACGTGAGGCCTGCCAGGAAAATCAGATGAATCAGATGCGAGTGGAGCTGGAGTAACAGCAAACCCTGAGCTCAAATTCAGGAAGGGAAGAACGGCGAGGACGGCTACAGGCGAGCAGAAAAACAGTAGCAACGAAAAATCAGAAAACGATCTGAATGTCATGTCTGAGAATCATGTCGGGGTCATCTAGCCTTTCTGTAATCCACTGACTCACAGCTGCAACACATACTAACTGGCAGACGACTGACTTTGGAGAAGTCACACTCACAGAACATTCCTCTTTGGAGAAGTTAGTGAACATGACTAATGACTGGAGGCAGACTGCAGTGAAATGTCAAACCCTCCAACAATGACGAAGCTTGCTTAGAGGGCAGTGCACAGCTCGGACAGAGAATCACAGCTTCAGAGGAGGAGATAAAAATCCAATGGGAGTAAATCCACACACTACTACACATCATTTCCTATCAAGGAAGGTGTGTTAAGAGGGAGGGAGGGAGGGAGGGAGAGAGAGAGAGGGGGGGGGGTAGTCCAAACATGGCTGCCCAGTGCAACAGATGTACAGACGCACTGGAGGTAACAAAGCACCTCTGTCCCACCCCTCTTCCCTCTGCCCCCCTGTGTTTGAGCCCTTTTTTTTTTTTTTTTTTTTTATGTCTGCTTCCCCCGGGGAACCAGGCACAAACCTGCCCGTCTGATTGAACAAACCAGAGAACCTGACACCTTCAGAGAGAAAAAAACAGACAGGCCCGCTGGCAGACAAACGATGCTATCATCGCCCAACCGCGAGCCGAGATCCTGGAATTCCACCAACCTCGGGCCGAGGAAGTGATGAGCGCGTTTGCGTGTGTGCGTGTGGAGGGGCAGGACAAGTTCAGACAGATTCTTAGAGAGAATTGTAACACTGACAGTCCAAGTCATGGTCTGTTGGAGAACACTTTTACACAGCGCCCCGACTCCACCGCGAGTTTACACCTACAGGCTTGACTTGCAATTACCTTGATCCCTCGATACGGGCTCTGCATGAAGCGGAACACCACAGTGAATGGACAACCACGCCGTCAAATTGCTCAACTGCCCACCGGTCGGGATGGCGAACGCCACGTGCAGTGGAGGCACTTCGTAAGAAGCGGCGGCAGTGTATTGACATTCATCATCGCCATTGTTTGTGATGTGCCGCTGCTCGGCCCCGACTCGAGGCCTCTCGCTATCGCTGCGGCACAGCTCCGTGAGTAATGGGCATAGCTAACCACTGGCAAAGTGAATTTCACTCACCGCCTGACTCGAGAAGACAGCACAAGAATATATATTCGTCGCCATTATCTCCGGCACGGTGTCCTCCGTCCTTGCTCTCATCTTATCCTCAAAGTACCTCACAGGGGTTTTTGCATTTCACGTGGGAGAGACAGCAGGATAAATAGACACTTGAATCACTTGACATAGTTTATATTTAGCGACGGGGAACCCGTACCCATTTGCAATGTCATCATTAACCCCAGCCCTGGCTGGGCCAGGCTGACGATGAAAGCCTTTGTCCAACTCCTAAAGAACCTCTTGAAAAAAAAAAGAAAGAACACTAATTACACTGCGAACAGCCTTGGTGGTCTGCTTGTCAAAAGCAAAGACAAATTACTTCATCTTATATTTTAATCTAACAGCTGCCCCGTCAAAACAAAAACATGAAAAACGAAATCTGTTTTTATCTCGCCTACATTTGATTGATTTCAACCACCACCAACATTCCGCATAGTAATCTCACAACTGCCTGCTCCATATACACATTAATCTACAAAAGCTGAGCGTGAATCAGTTTAGAGCCTCGTATTTTGACGTCGAGGGAATAGATGACTTGTCTTCAATGAGGAGGTTCCGATTAGGACGGGTCCTCATTTAAAAGGTGTCTGTCATAAAGTGCAACGGGGAGGAAGCGCTGTGCCGCTGCATGAAGAGGAATGTAAAGCATTCTAATGAGGTGGCGGCCTTGCTGCCGGACTGCAGCAGTCAGGAGCTGAGGTTTAAAAGTGGAAGTCTGCTCGAGGCTGCACTTTCCCTCTCCCTACCCTTTCTGCAAGGACTCCATTAGACAGGATGATGCCCATGGACAGGTACACGCAGAGACAAAGGCTTAAACTCGCACAACAGAAACACTCTGGTAACACAGCAACATTATACGGAAATTACAAGGAAAACACACAATTCTTGATTTGGCTCATGAAATGAAAATAACTGGCTACTCATGGGAAAGTAACGTTTTGGAATAGACCAGAATTATTTCGGCAAACATCAGGCACCTCTCGTGTCCCCGGGTAGCTTGTGGTGATGTTATTTCTGCAATACTCGTGTCAAAATAAGAATCGTTTTCTTGGAAATCCTTTTAAAAATGGAAGTCTAATCTGGTCTGCCCATAACCAATGCTGGACTCTCTCCACAACCTCTTGATATGATAAAAAAAAAACATAAACCAATTAATTCATATTGCATGCACAAAAACACAGGAGGCATGCCTGGTTTAAAAAAAAAAAAAAAACAAGTCACCGCCATCGCACAGACATAGGCAAGCAAGAAAGAATTTCTCTCTTTCTACTGTTATAAACCTTGCCGCCCTCACATACCGACACAGGTTGATTATTAACGATTAACCGGTCCTCAAAGAACAAGGGGTTTGTGTATGCAAGTGGCGCTAGACAAATGAAGCATCATAAATGTTAACTCCAGGAAAGTGAGCATGTTGCCAATAACTGAAGATAAAGCCCAAAGTTCACCCTTTTCAACAGCTACTTCAATAAGCACTAACCTGCAAGTGCTTGATAAGCGCACCCACATTGTAGTCATTGATATCCAGGCTCCTACCCATCAACCACCTGTGAAGGCCCACATCACACTTTCAGCGATTCATTACTCAAATTAGAATTCATTTTTTGTAAAACTGGTACAACTTGACAACCGCGGCCTAGAAACACATATTTGTTTTTTTTGTTCACATCTCTATCTGGTTATTAATCAATCTGATGTGGAGGTTTTGGTGCTTTGTCATTGAAAACAGAACAATCAGCATCCCCTGCGAAAGTCAGCCTGCTTACATCCGTCCATGTGACATGACTTAAAACAGAAGTTTCAAAGAGGCTTCGCGAGTAATTTTAATGTGACACGTCAAACATCGGCCCTGCTCCACACAGGAAACATAATGACAACCATTTCCACGCAGGCACACTGCCAGGGCCTTTTTCCCTGCATCCTACTGCACCATTTCCTCAGGGTAAAAAAGATGTGTTATTTATATGGGAATGTCTCTCTTTGACAGACTCAGACGGAAAACCCTTCACTTTTGGACAGTCCCCCTCCGACCGTTTCTACTTTCAGCTCCTGTAAGAAATAAATTCCTGCCTTGGCAGTCATGCAGTTGTTATTACAATTGAATTGGAGTCATCTTTGATTTATTTAAATAGAACAACTTGCGAATCTGTTGCATTATTTGCATTTGACAAACTCATTGCCCTGGCCTGCGCAAATGGGGGCCCACCAGTAAAATGAACGCATGTGCCTTGTGAAACAGGACTGTTTGGACTGGGGCAGAGAGGTGTTTACAGGGGGCAATTCATTTCCTCTGTTCTTCCCACAAAAAGGTAAATATTCCCCTACTTAATATCCGAGGAGCAGCGAACCTCTCTGTTTCAAAACAAATTCTCCCAGCTCAGCATGGGGCTGGCACACGTCTCTGCATGTGCTCGCGCGAGTGTGCGCCGGGACGAGGCGGTTCCCATCAGTGGAGGATTTAAATAGAAGGGAAGCGAGAGAGTATAATTAACGCAGTGGATGCGAGGAAGGAGGGCTGAGTGAATAGTTAGTGTTTGCCGTCTTTAATTCAGCATCACCACGTGCCAGAAGACAGGGACGGGGCTCCGCTTAAGGGGCCCTCCACAACACTTCCAAGCCTGCCATTACTTCATTCTCCGATCACAGGCACTCATGGGAAAAAGAAATTATGGGAGCTGACAGTGCTACTCACGCCTCTTATCTATCTTGTGTGCAATGATTCATTTGGACTACTCGACTAAATCGAAGTCACATGTTTGCACCAGGGTAAACAGTGGGTCGCCGCACTTTTCGCCGTGCATTTTGAGTGTGTGAAGGGGCCGGAGATTAGACGTCTCCCTGGTTGCTCGCGACTGGGGGGAGGGGGTGGCAACCTCGCTGCCGGCAAGAGCAACACGCCGTGTGCTTGTATGCGTGTCAGTGCTGGGCCTAAGCCAGTGGGGCCATTTGATCCTGTGGCTAATGGCCACTGGCAGTCATTTAAAAAAAAAAAAAAAAAAAAAAGAAGATAGTCAATAGTTTTCTGAAAATCAGCTTAAAGACAACAGGGCTGCGTGACACATGGAAATCTTTATTGATATACCAGTCCAGTCTAGCTTTTTTTTTTGATTTTTTTTCATTTACTGTATATCAAACTGCAAAAGCGTCATGTATATTTTATTGAAAAGCATTGGTATGTGAGCGTGTGTGTGTGTGTGTGTAAGGCATGCACGTGCGAGTTTGGGACGAGGACAGGGTTAGAGCGAGGGCAATTAGCTTTTCATGTAAGACAGTGTGTGAGCAACAAGGTCAGAAAACAGCAGCGCGACAGATTCTCACAGCAGACGTGTCAAAATGACAGATGCCTGCGATGTTTGGAAGTCGTCCACTGCCCTTTCCACATCCTCCGCCTGATTACACAGGGAGGAGACGCACCACATCACAGCACACCGTCGAGGAAGGAGTCCTTGACTAAACCACCCACCACTCAAATTGAAAAACTCCGAAACAATCAAATGTTTGCCGAGAAAATCTTGGCCCGCGTGTCCCTTCGTCAACCACATTGCATCAGTTGCTAAAACTCAAGACACATTAAGTGAATTCTCCGATCGGATAACCGCCTGACAGGAAAAACGAAAGGAGGAAGACAACTCGAAGCCCACAAACAGGACAGTTTGGATGTTTTTGAAGAAAGATTGTAAGAATGGAATACTTGAAGGATGACATGTGGGTTTGCCCCGCATTTTGTCTGGACAAGCTGTGGCACGGTGAAGTTATGGAGTAGTTGTCAAGGTTCGACTGTGTAGTTTTGCAGGGGTCAGGACCCTGCCGAGCAAACATGAGAAACACAAGCTCATCTGCAGCAGCAGCAGCACTGACCACGGGCTAAAAGGGCCCCCCGAGAGAATGTAACCATCACAAAACGCTCGACACATTCTTCACAGTTGCAATCGATCAACGGACCAAAAAAAAAAAACACCTCTGCCGCAATTAGAGTAAAGCACATAAACTAATTTGATTACACAGATGAATCGGGGCAGCCGCAGTGGGATGCGTTTCAAATATACCAGGATTTCCCCACAGACCAATATCAGAGGAGATGAGACAGTGGGAGGGAGTGCTGCTAGGAAACAATTAGATCGTTAGTTCAAAACGACAACACCGGCGGAACATCATGGCAGGCCAGAGTCGAGGTCAATTCTTCATTAATATCCTCTCACACTGGCCATATAGCGGCTCGGTGGCGTCCAGAAGATGCAGTCGGCAATTTTGTTATTAAATGTTTATACACAGAGCTACACATAGTTTGCAAGGATGGAGGCAATAAAGAGAGGACAGCATCCTACCGGGTAGGCATTTTAACAAGAGACCTCACTGCAGTGCTGGGGACAGGGGGGGGGGGAAGACTTCGGTGTGCAAGGGGTTATTAAACTTGCAGAAAAACCTCAAGGGGATTCTTCGCCACGTCGCCGGAGAGGCCCGGCTGTGCCCGTACAGCTCGGAGGGCAGCCTAGTTCCCCAACGGAGGACTCAGTGGAAAGCGCCGGTGCGCTTCTTTATTCAGCACCGTTTGCCAGAAATGGAAAGTGGAAAGAGTACATGCAGTCCTGCGCCGGGCGAAGCACGGAACACAGCGCGGCGTCACGGCATAGCTAAACGTGCAAACCATCAATTGATTTTGGCACGCCTTCCGCGCACGGCCCGGTGCACTTCCAGTTCCAATTATAAACAGTCAGGCTCCCGAGTTAATCAATTCATACAGAGTCATTTGGAATGTGATAAGTCAGCCGGTGTTGCATAACGGTGGCGGCCCGGCTAGATCACAGGCCGTGCCAGAAAATCACTGTGCAAACCTGCAGAGTGTGCTGCTGCTGCTGCTGCTGCTGCACCGCACGGCATTGCACTGACTGGCACACTCCAGCCAGCTCTGCAACGGTTGTTGATCGTGCTCCATGAGCCATTTACATGTCAACCACACCTCAGTTTAAACAGGAACCCCGAGTGCAAACCGCTGTTCCCATTCAGCAACAATAACGACGGTATAATAACTAAAAACACACAACAGAGAGTGTAAGCCTGTCGAGCCTGTGGATATAAGCAGAGTTCCAGCCGACTAGCAATCAGACTGGGGTCCCGGTCATTTCTGTTCGTTTTTTTTTATTTTATTTTGCTTCATGAGTGCAGGTCACCCCCCCTCACCCCCCGGCTGGAAATAATCCGGACCTTGCATTTCCACAACTCCCAGAGGAGAGCCAACATGCAGGTTCTTCGGAGAAGCCCCTCATTTGCATCGCTCAGAGTGTTATACTCGACATTCGTTTTGAAATTGTTAAAAAGGTAGGCAAAAGGTGAACAATTCCGGGTAATACAGCAAAAAAAATCTGGTGACTTCCTCCTCGTCAGCATTCAGGGCAACACCGGCTAACCGCGTTGTTAGTGTTACAGTGCGTTCTCGCTTGCACTAATGGTAATAGCCCTATTGAACTAGCCATTAGTTCTGGAGAGACACCGCAGAGAAACAACACACTCACACATTCACATCAATTAACCACAACAGTTGAGCCTGGTGCACGCTTAACTGCATATTCATAACTCGGCCTTCAGTGTCGTCCGCGAGGCTGTACGCGGGGTATCCAGGAATACATCAATGAAATGCACAGGAAACAGGCAGTGAGAGAGGAAAGGCTGGGAAAGCAGCCTTGTTTGTTATTGGCCAGCCCTATCTGACCTTTGCACCTGGAGCGACACAGAAAAAGACTTTGGCCTAATTCACCAGGCGCTGTACCGTTAATAGACTGTACGAGCTAAACACTGCGAGTTACACTTTTGTCGTTTCTGCGCTACATTAATAAGTGCGAGGTTAAAAAAAAAAAAAAAGCTGAACTACATGGATATCCTACATGAAATGTTTACGGGACGCTTTCCCGCACACATTGCTCAGTCCACCTGAAGCTTCTGTTTGTTTTGAAAAGTAATTTGAATCCGGCCGAAGCCTGTAGCTCACAGGGCTCTCATTCTTCCCTCTCAGCTCTACCAGGAGCATGGCCGGAACTCGCGGGGTGGAAATGGATTCCCTGGTTCCAAAGCAGAGGATGTGGAATTTCAGTGCAATATGAGGTCGAGTTTTGTTTTTCAGCACATGAAACAAAGCACAACACGCGCTCCAGCAACAATGCTTTCACTCTTTGCGAGGTTTTTGCTGAGATTTCGTGCGTTGCCTCCAGTTGTGCTTTTAAATACGAGTGTAAAGGGGGAAAACGTCCCGTAGCGTAATGTTGTACCAGCATTCCTGTTTAAGTACACATCACGTGTTAACAGTGGCTTTTAAGAGTAACAAAAACAGTTAGGGGAATGAACAGGAATGAGGACAAGCTGAACAGACCTGTCTTCGCACCAAGATCTGTTGCGAGCTCAGCCATGACCAAGCCCTCACGCATTCCTGCTTCTCAGATTTCTGTCCACAGGACGAACAGCGGCAAAAACCTCTGTTGGTTTTTTGTACGCCGAACGGTTTTCCACCGCTGCCCACTTCGCCTCTGCATGTGGCACGGGCCTGCAACTCGATGTTTTGATTTCGTCTCTGAGCAGAGTTCAGTAGTCCGCTCCGGAGACAGTGTGCAGGCCAAATAAAAAAAAAAAAAGACAACTGGCAGACATGTCGAGACAACACCGGGCACGTTGTCACTGTGTGGCGGCGGAGATAGCCTGCAGCAACGCAGCAACATCAGAATTCCACATTGCATTATCGAAACTTTTTTTTTTTTTTTCCACTGCTTTTGTTTTTCACCAAGTACCAAACTGTTTTGTTTTTTTTTGTTTTTCTTCTCCATCCTCCCAATCCATGACCCATGTCGTACTATTTTCAGCATGTATGAGGTTCAACGGGAACAGAAAAGGGGAATTACACAGTGTCGGATATCTGCATGACTGTGGGTTTTGGTCTAGGTTTGAGAGTTGGAAGCAGGGTAACCCAGACGTCTTTAGTTCATACACTCCATACAGGCAACAGACCACAGGATTGAATCGCGGCTGTCAGTCAGACACAGATCTGAGCCAATAAAAACACCTCGCACCTGTTCCGACGATAACGAAGCTGTGCATTCACGCAAGGTCAACGTTTCCCAAACTTGGTGGCAGGTTAGGGTGAAGAGGAGGGGAATTTTCCTTTGTCCGCTCACATTCGCTCGGTGACAGTGCGCTGAAAAGGGATTACATCATCACTATTGTCACTTCCAAGCCCTCTGCTCCCCCCCCCCCCATTTGCCGATCCACTGTGGGCCGTCCAATCCGGACAAAGACAGAGCGTTCCAACATTTTAGCGAGCTCACGAAACGCAGCACCCCAGTCGCACCTCATTACAGTCAAACTCAGTCATCAGCAAAAAGACGCTGGAGGCCATATCCTCATCAAGTCATTTGACCACGGACAACGGGGTGACAAATAGTGGTCAATGACACATTCCCCGCGTTATCACTGACAGTGTGGGTGATATATTTCATGCTGTTGGGTGGCGGGTTGTGTCAAAACTCGAGGAATACAGGACTCACTTTGGTCTTTGCAAAAACATAAACAAGTCTAAAGAAATCAGCCTTGGAGCTGACATTGGCCATGTGGGTACGCCAGAACTCTCAAGGTCTGATTAGTGTGTCGTCTGCAACAGGCAGTGAGAGGTGACAGGAGCACCCACTTTAGAGCAGCCAGCAAGGTGGTGCAGCACCATTTTTATTTTTCATATAACCTTGTTCACCACACAACCGTAAACAAAAAAGAAACAATATAATAATAACATTTTCATATAAATAGTCTTTAAAAATCATTGGGAATTAATCACCACAGTAAAGCCATTATTCAGTATATACAGTAAACAGTGAATTTAAGCATTTCATGATGGCCACTTAGCATAATTGCAGCCGACACATTCCAGAGCCGCAAATTATAACGCAGCACAATGCTCCACTTGTTGTCGTCTTTTATCTTTGCTCAGGCAATTCCCTACGAGCCGATGCACAAGAGACAATCGAAACACAAGCTCGACTTAGCAACAGGAAACATCCCTCTGTGAATGTGTGGGCACGTTAGAAAGACACTACCACAAATGAAGCACACAAACAATCGTTATTGTTATGTGAGAGGTACGAAAATAGAACCACTGTCCATCAGCAAGACAACAGGGGCAGGACTATTTATGCTGTTGAGAAACGTGAGAAGCAGAGGCTTCCTTTCCAATGAAACCAACAAGGTTCACAGTTTGCCTGTGGATACATTTTTAAAGGAAGTGCAAAAAAAAAAAAAAAAGCCCCGACACTGGTATTATCTCGTTAACCTGCTGTTTTTCATGTGGCTACAGAGTGGTATGAGCCGTTTGCAGGCCCACGCAGGTCTGTCTCTATCTCAAACTTGAATGGCATTTTGTAAACAGCATTAATCACATATGTGCTGTCCCGACTGCTGGCCAGATTAAAAGAGAGTGTACCCCCCCCCCCCATCCCCAATAGTGATAAAGAGCTGCTGAAGAAATCCCATCAGAGAAAGAAAGAAGTCAACCAGTGTAAAACAAGCGGATGGGACAAAGCCGAGCTTAGACTCACTATTACAAATGGCTGTGGACTTGTGTGATCGGCGGCGCCCACAACAGGTCAGCTAAGCCTATCAAGTATGCAAAAAATCCTTGATCCTTGCCCAAGACTAAACTCCAAAGCTTCCTCTTTTTTTGTCCACCTGACTCATGCCAAGCACCGCTACAGGAGCAGGCACTGTGATTCAGTCAGAGGAAAGGCCTGTGATTTTTTAATTTCCTACCAGCATAGTTGCGGTTGGTTTGTTACAGCTGATATTTTGGAAATACTGTATTGCAATACTGCGTGCCTGTGTCTGAGCTTTGCCCTGGGAGCCGCATTGCCAGAGCTTTCCTATCCTCTCCCAGTGCCACTACAGTAAATAGCTGCTCTCGCTTTTCTACCAAAACACTCTCCCCATGCCCATGTTGGACGATTGGGATGTGGTGTTTGTGTACACTGTGCAAATTAAGCAGACGTAAATGAGCAAACAGAGGGTGTGGATAGGTATTATCTGACCACAATGCCCAGCTTATTGAACACTCAGTGAGGACAATGACTGCATACCCCCGATGTACAGAATTGCCCAAATACCGTGGGGCCTTGCCATCAGCTTGGCCTGCACTGTTCAGCCGACCGTAAACAAATCACACAGATGTGGCACCAGGAAATCACCTGGGCGCCTGAGACACATCCTCTGCGCGGCTAACAACACGGGCTACCCACCGTGCTGAGAAGAAAGAAAAAAATACACACACATACACACACACACATGCACAAACACGCTGATTTACGGGTCTCACAAAGAGGACGTGGTGTGCGCGGTGCCACCTGTGAATCGCCTGTAGGAGCCATGCCCTTCACGAGTAAAACAACACAACAACCAGGCAAAAGCATGTGTGGTAGTCGCTTCTCACACGCCAGCACTGACTGCGCACTGCCTACACACACACACGCTATCTCTCTCTCTCACTCACTCACACACACACACACACCACAAAGATGTGCTTTGTCCTGACAGCGCCGACAGATGTTGTGTGTAGACACCTTGTCCGGTGCTCGACCCCCCGCACTCACCTTGCGCCTCGGTCCGCCTCGAGCCTGTGGATGTCTCACGGCAGCGGGCGCCTTTTTTTGCTCCTGCTTTCTCCCCTTTTTAACTCGTCACAGGTTCCCACGCGCGAACTGCGCGCCGCTCCTCCACACCTTCGCTGCCGCCTCGGCGCTGGGGGCGGCTTCGACCGGGAAAACGTTCCGGTGTCTTCCCCCGGAGAGACTACTTCGAAGTTTGGTCCAAAGTTACAGCTTCGCCTCGCTGCGCTATGCAGCTGCTGCTGGAGGGATGAGATCATCCAGGCAGCCTCCCCTTCTCCCACCGCCCCGGAGTCTCGCGAGAGCGCCACATGAGGGGGGGGGGTACAAAAACCGCCAAACGTTACCGTGGCAACAGAGCTCACCTGTGGAGGAGGGGAGGGTTGGGAGTGAGGGGTGTGACGGGTGTGCGAAGAGCACTCACTCAGATTAAGAAACACGAGCTGAAGGTTGGCGTGTGAGTCACATTTTATTTCTGCCTTATTTAGCTCCAATTGGGGTCACGAAACATCGACTTTTCAAGCACATACTGACACACGCACGCGCACAAAGTGGATCCAGAGTGCAGGACCTGTCGTTTCCTTTGTTCAATGGAAAACTATGACCTGTGATGTAATATGTTTGTTCTAATATCTCTGGCGTCACATGCGGGATCTGGAACAAAACACATGCACATTGAAAAGTATGAGGGTGGGAGTCTGAGTTTCTATAAAACGTACATACATTGTGATGTGATACGTGTGTGTGTTTTTAAACACACCAACGACTTTGGATCTTTGGTGATATCTCTATGTAAGCCGGTGTGCTGTATGTGTACGACAGGGTGGAGGAGAGGTATCTCTCCTGCAATATTTGCTCCTTACATTGACTACATTAGACACCTGGTAGTGAAACACTGAAAAGGAAGCTTTTTGAAAATGGAATGTTTTTATCTCTCATGACACCACAAATATATCAATCTGATAAGCAAAGTTGGTGAGTCAGACTGCAACTACCACAGTCACCGAAAGAGGAATGACGACCCCCTATGTCAGGTGACTCAAGCTTTCCTGCCGTAGCTTTCCTCCCCGCAGCAACACGGCAGCAACTTGCCAAAGACATTAGGGCAGGTGGCCTGTGGCTCCAACATTATCAGCTGATGTGGATCGGAACTGACGTGCAGAAAACCCACGGTTAGTCTGCAAATCCTGCGTATACAACGAAAGCAGGACGAGAGCCCGGTACATGGGGATTAAATGCGCGATTTAAGACTCTTCTTCAGGCGTCACAGTGGTATTAAGAGCATTCCCCCAGCTGCGCGGGCTACTGGTATCAGCAGATCCCCACATAGAGATGGACATCCGGTGAATTAGTAGAGAACGAGGATCTCGGCATATAAAAAATGAATCCGCAGGCTGGAGGATGCACAATGCAGAGGAGTAGGCATTGTAGTGTGACAACATGCACATCTACATAACTGCACATCCATCCTATTGTACTTCAATTCTCATTACTTTGCTGTGCGAGACCTTACGACATCTGTTTTTGTCCGAACCTGCATCTTTTATCAGAGATGTCTGTCTGTGTGTCTACAGTCCCATTGATCAAAAAAAATATGCACCCACGAGAAGATACTGTGCATTTTGGTGTTTTATTCCGGTGCACACATTTCTCGTGTGGTGAATGTCAATGCATGGAGTTGTCTGCTTGCGTGATCAAATCTGTAGCGCCATCTGCTGGCCACTCCAGCACAGGAAACAAAAGTCGCATGCAAGACGAACTGTTTAACTTATAATCTTTTAAGTACATTGACATGTATTTATTTAAACCTGAAACTACACATTAACATTCCTGTTCTCTTTTCATACCAGTGCGTCTCCTTCATCTCTAAAAATGTAAAGAATATATGCATCCACTACTGTTAAGCACTTACGAGCCCTCAGATAATATTCCTTCAGCTTTTTAGAATAATATCCTCATTTAGTAAGACTTAAAAGGGTGGAGGGTAGTATATCAGCACTGACTTGAAATGAATGAGAAGTCATTATGAGGAGGCGGCAATTCTTAGTTCTTGGTTAATCTTAACAGTCTTTGAATGTCAGGCTCTATGTCAATTGTGGGGAACTTTTTGCTGTATCTTTTAAAGGGCTCTCCCTCTGGCCCGATGAGGAATTTCTCAAAGTTCCAAGACACGTCCGTCCTGCTGATGGGACTCCAAACCAGGAATTTGGGGTCGCACATGAGGGAGTTGGGGTCGTCATCAGGACAGGGGAGCTTATCTTTCAAATAGGCAAAGACTGGATGTGTGTTGGTTCCGTTGACGTCACACTTCTCAAATATGGTGAAGTTGGGCTTGAAGCCACCTCCTGGACGCACATGCTGCAGTGAACTCAGGATCTCGCCATTGGAGCAGTTCTCCTACAAAACAAAAGTACTCGTCGTCTGGAAGACATTGAACTGCACAGAAAAAAAACTGTAAGGACCAGCTACAGTTTGCACGCGAAGACCTACAACCCGTTCCTAATTAAATGGGGAAAGACAACATTCTCAGTGAGCAAAGCAAATATTGGCGGTCATTAATTTCCTCAGAAGTGAAACCCAGCCTAGCCAGAATATTGGGAGCGCCAATGCTTAAGCTCCCGTTCAAATAATGAATTTGCCCGAGTACACATGAAAGGGAAATAGGCTCGGTGCCGCAAACCCGGGCATAGCTTTCAGATATAGGATTTCATATGCCAAAACTTTTGATTAACTGCACAAAATGACACATTTTTTTCCTGACCTTAATCAACAGCACCTATTACAGGGTCACACTGCACCGCTTAAATAGTGTTCAACATCGACTGACCTGATATCCAAACTGGTTACAGGGAAAACCCAGGACCACCAGCCGATGGGGGTACTTGCTCTGAAGCCGGTTGAGCTCGCTGAAGTCCCGGGTGGTGGTACCTCAGAGAGACGCCACGTTCTCTATGAGGACCACCCGTCCCCTGAATACGTTAAAGTCCACCAAGTCGCCCTCCAGCTTGGCGGCCTTCAAGTCGTAGAAGGTCTTGGCGATGAACGTCATCTCGACTCCGGCGCTTCCACACTGGAGGCGGACGGGAACTCAGCGCGGGACAGTATCCAACCGTCCGGACACCCGAGTCGCTCTGGACAGAAAGCTGCCTTTCATGGGTGTCAAATGGCACCGCGGGAAACCGATCCACACATGGCACACAATACTCCACACACGTTTCACATAAACTGGTGCAAGTGTTTGTTAAATCTACCCAAGCACATGAAACAGTTTCTCAAAGCATTTCTAAGTGCGGAGTCGGACAGCGGTCTGTATTACAGCATACTTTTGGCTGTATGCAATTTTTTTTATAACATGTATCAGTTTTTCTGAGTCCATAAAAAATGCATAAAGCAATTACCTGTCTTTCAGGGCACTTGATAAAAAATGAATGAATCTGTTGGTACTCTCTGTGAACCCAACGTGACTCAGCAAGGCTCGAATACCCATGTCATCAAATTTAAATAAGAACATTTAATTTATTCAACCCCCAAACATTTTTACTTTTTTTTTTCCCCCCATCATTCACGAGTCTCAGACGTAATCATAAAATCACAATGGCTGTGGCACCTCAGCAGACCCTGAAAACATTGTGATGAGAAGCGTTCACAACGTTCCACTGCACAACTTACGGTAGGCAATGCCTGTCACATTAATAAAACAAACGGTGCACATACATTTAGGGCGGCAATGAACTATGCAGTGACTTCATAAAGGTCACTGAATATGGCAAAACAGTGGTTCCCTTGAGCAAGGTGTAAATTAATCCATCCCTGCTTGGATTGATGTAAATAATTGAACAGTGTCCTCCGTCTACCTCGCCGCAGCACCTATACCAACCTAAATGAACAGACGCCTTTAAAATATATAATCCCCTTACCAGTCAATTGGTTTTGCGTATGCGTAGGACCGATCGAATAAAAAGCAACAAAGAAGCAATATCAATGGAGTACGGACAAAGTAGATGTGTGTGCAAAATTGCCTCTCTCCTTCGGGGAGCATTTGTGTCGATAGATTTGCCGGATGGACTCAGCTACCCGTCGGGGCGATACTTTGGCTACAGGGTTCAGTGTTCACGCAAACAAAATTGGCCCTCTGCCGGCTACATTTACCACCACGTCACTAACAAGACGCACAAGAAGCGAACGCATTCACACATCCTCTTGCCCGCCACGTCTGGGGAAACCCTCGACGAAAGAGGGCCGTAAAGGAAACTCAAGTCACGACAGAGAGGAGATGTCTCGAAGGATCAGCTACGGCGCTTCTTGTTAGCAGGCACAATTCCTCTGGTCGTTGTCGCCGTCTTTACTTCCCCTCTCTTCCTCCAACGCGACCTTTTCTAGATATTCGTCCAGGGACGACAACAAGTCTTCGGTGTCTCTTTTGTGAGCCTGCAGCACCAGTTCGGTGGCACGAGTGAAGGCCTGGAGCGAGGAGGAAGGAAGCGTACACACACACACACACACACACACACACACACACACACACACAACAAAAAGAAAGAACACAAGAATAGTCACCAGGAGTTCCCCAAAGTATTGGATTGATATCTGACGAACGCGTTTGTCAAGCAAGAGAACAGCTGTCCCACCTCATTGATGTTGCTGTTGAGGGAGGCACTGGTTTCAAAGAACTCCATTTTATAGTTTTCTGCGAGCTGCAAGATTCAGACACTGTTAATCGAATGTAAAACATGTACACAGCAAAGCATTTCATATTCGAATTCAGTACTTTTTCTTCCCTACAAAAGGAACGCAGGCTTTAGGAGACCCCCCCCCCCAGCCGCCTTCCCGCTCCTCTTACAAAATAGAGATCCAACAACCATTAAAAAAAACAAGGCTCCATCAAACCTTGCTTCCTTGGTCTCTTGTCACACGTCTCGTCAGCTCCTCATCAGACTTGTTTCCCACCAGGATCCTCTGCACCTTGTCTGGGGCGTACTGCAAATGAACAACATCAAACAGACACAGACAGGACGAAGACAAGCGACCGGTCATTCAGACGAAGCCACCGACATGCCAAGGCTTTAAAGGAGACCGCTCGTTGCCTTACTTCATCCACATCACTGGCCCACTTGGCTATGTGCTGAAGGGACAGCTCGCTGGTGATGTCGTACACGAAGATGATACCCTGGACACGAATCCACAGAAAAGGGTTAAGGAATGAACACAACGCTGGCTGAAAAGAGGCGACGGGACTCCGGCGCCTGTGCGCTGTACATGGATGGATCACCTGTGCCCGCCTGTAGTACTGTTTGGTTATGGTCTGATAACGCTCCTGACCAGCCGTGTCCCTGCACCAGAGACAAACACACGTAAACCGGAGAGGATCACACAATATGCGTTGCGTAAATGTTCTGTAAATGCATTAGACTTATATATATATATATTATACATGGTACATACCATATTTGCACTCGCACCTTGACTCCATCTATTTCTAGTGTTTTCATTTTAAAATCAACTCCTGCAAACAGAACGACAAGTCAAAAAGGATCTCACTCACGCGGACTGCTGTGTGTTTGTGAGCACTTGATGAGTGTTGGTCAGAGACGGTATTTTCCCCCTGCATAGTTCCAACTTTTAAAGCGCTGCATTTAAACAGAGGGGGCAGGGGGTGGGTACAGCTGCTGTCCGCCACTTCTTGGTGATCTTGGATATCGGTAATGTGACAGTAAATGCTTGGGTTCATATTAAAGAGCTTAAAGGTCAACCGTCCTAAACTACTACTTAACTACACTGTATGCGGTATATTATTGTTGATTTATTACAATTTATGTGCTGAAAATATTTTTGCCTATTCAAATAGCTTGTTTTGCTGCAATCTCAGATATGTCAATGTTACCTGGTGGAAAACACCCGACTGCGGGTTACAGTAAAGACCAGGGAAGGCTCTATACAAAAATATCTGCAGAGCATGTGATGGATTTTCCTGTCAATAGATTTTTTTTGCTACATTGTGCTGTATTTGGCATACTATATCATTAATTGTTTTTGTTTTTTTTATTGTGCTGCTGTGACACTTCGTATTCACTGCGTGGGATCGATCAACTTTATCTTATATGAAGCATCAACTCTTTGCTGGTCGGGTGACACTTGTGGGGTTGGCTCACTGACACTGACAAGCAGGACCCTGGTTTGAGATGGTTCCAGTTTGTACAAATCATGCTTTCCCAGGGTTTTTCATTCACAGTGTCTGTGAGATCGCTGTAGCGATGATGGTACTCATAGAGTATAGATTACTTGCAGGGATTCGTATGAGACAAATCTTGTTTTAGCACCTGGTTAACTAGGTGCCATGCAAAACGACATAGATCAACAGAAATCGGGCCGCTCAACCTGTTCCAACCAAGAATCCCAATAAGTGTAATCCAAAAGCATGGGGGCCTTTTTTCGCCGCGCACTTTCTTAAATAACTGAGTTTAATCCTGTGCAAAGCTGTGCAAGCAGGCAAGTCTTTTGAACCTGCACTCGCCTCCGCTCTGAACAAAAACGGTATTATTGTGTCAATAAATGTATTATTGTCTTATTATTTTAAGACAAATACACAACAAAGTGCAGCAGGCTACACAGTATGTGCCACCGTGGAAACACGTGACTGACAATTGCACTCCACACCGTCTGTGAATAGAGGTAACAGCATCAAATCGAATCATCCAACACTGTAATGATGTGCCCCCCCCCCCCCCCCCCCCCCCCCCGTGTATTGGCGTTGGTGTCCATCCCGTGTGTTGGCGTTGGTGTCCATTTCAGGCCTCTTCCATGTCCCATAGTCTTTTAAAGGATCATATCATAAAGTGTATTTATTTTAGAGACGCTGCAACAGTCGAGCTTTCCCAGTGCTGGTGCTGACATGTTGCTCAGTCAGTATGACCTGAGGCTGTTTGCACTAATCCACTAAGTAAGCAGGCCTTCTTACAACAAAAGTGGAACATGACTGAAAATTCTTAGGAACAATCACAAAAAGAATGAAAATAATTCCTTTATTTTCATTGAGGGGGGGGGGGGTAACTGATTCCACCCGTAACGTGTAATCATATGCGATTCCTTTGCTGCTTCCACCTCGACACCGAGCCACATGATGACTTCTGAGAGGTGTCCCGGAGAACCAGTCGGATAACTTACCGATGGTGGAAATGTGTGACGGATCAAAGTCGTTATCCGTGAACCTGCGCAACATGCACGTCTTCCCGACCCCCGAGTCCCCCAGCATGAGCAGCCTGAACAGGATGTCGTAGTGCTTGGCCATGGTCGACAGCTAGAACACGGCGCAGCAGGGCATAACTTTCTCCTCACAACTCCTCAACGATGACTCCCATTCACTCAGCCCCGTGCTGCCTTCACGGGCCCACCGGAAACGTCCGCGTTCCTCACGCTCAGACGTCCGAACCAGTTCACAGAGGTGAACAGAAACATCAAGCGCCATTTTATAGTCCATCGGCGTGATGTATTACACTGTGCACTCGTTGAAGCGCATTATGTCTTTGGCACAAGGGGTTTGTCTACTCATAGTGTGCCTACGAGCCGCATGAGGGAGGTGCGTGTCTATGCGTTCCACATTGCTCAGACTTTCCCACAGCTCCTGAAGGCAGCATCCAGGCTGCATCCTCCTGTCGTGGGATTGTCAGTGACGATCACCCCACACACTTAAACAAACACCACAGGTAAGGCCGTGCATAGTAAAAAGGAAATGATACACACATCAATAAACAGTTTTCGACCAGCAATTAAAATAATTTATTTTTCGCTTATCTAGTGGTATAGAGTATAGAAAAAAAATAATTGTCTGTGTTTTTGATGGAGAACTCTTAATGTACTACTTTATGCATGAAAGTATCAGTATTTAAAGAGTAGTGAATGTGTAAGTTAATCCCTTAAAAAGGCCCGTGTCCTAATGCTGTCTTCCACGATTCAAATATAATGACGTGACGGAAAGAGATGAGTTACTTCCATCGCTCTATTATCCCAGACAGAGCACCGTTTAACAGTTCAGTCACTTGTGCAAGGGAATATATATAAAATAACCCACACAGAATCACAAATACATCCCAAAAGGATAAAATAGTTTTATTTATAGTTTCATAATAAAGGTATGCCTTAACTTGCAAGACAACCGTTGGCAGTATGTACAACATACCTGTAATTTCCATGGAATGGAACAAACAAATATTTATTACATACACACTCATTTACTTCTGCAAAAAGGAAAAAAAAAAAGAAAGAAAGAAAGTTAAACATTCCCAGAGCAGGCAAATATTTCAAGGGAAGGCTTTTTTCTTTTGCAGAACTGACACAATTTAAGAATATACAGTGTTATATACTACACACTGACATGGACTTCCATTAACAAAAATAAACATCACTGCCATTTGACCGCATGTTGTAACATTCAGTATCCATTAAGTTTTTCTTTATACCCACATTTTATTCACTAAAAAAAATAGAGGGAAATAAATAGTTGAACCTGTGAAATGTCCACTAAAACCACAGGTCAACTTTTTCATCTTGCTGTGTTCTCTGGAAAATCTCAAGCCAAACATAGAGGAGATCAGACGTAAGAATATAAGTAAGAAATTAATTTTGGTGCATCACTATAAATAGAGGGATTCATTTGATTTCACAAACATCTTCAAAGACAAAAACTTCAGCCAACTACACTGAAGGAGGAGGGTTGCATTCGCATACCATACATTTTTTTCAAAAGCAATTTCACATTCTTATCTTTTTTTTTTTTGGAAAAGTATGAATATTAAAAAGGTAAACTTTCCCCAATTAACATTTTGTCAAAGGTTTTTAAAAGTTTGACAACTCCTCCACAGGATTGCAGAGGATCTTCAAAACAACCAAAAGAAAGAAAAGTAAAAAAAAATGTGTAACTTTACTAATGCCTTGCCTTTCCCACATTGGATAATGAATGGTTATCACGAGGTTCGAAAAGCATTAATCCTTCAAAAACTGCACAGCTGCCTCACTTTTAGGGTCTTAAAAGTTGTTATCTGCCATACGAGGAGTGAATGGATGCTTGCCAGTAGGACAAAGAAAGGTAGAAGCTTTTTATACATAATAGTCGCCCCCTGGTCTCCTGGACTGGCATAAGAAGGCAGGACGGACTGCGGACAGGCAAGAGGAGTTGGGGCTGGTGGGCAGAGAGAGTCCGTTTGGAGAGGCGGGGATGACACCAGCCTAGCTGGGCTCTGCACGCAGCTTCTTCCTGTTGGGCGGCTCGTCTGGTTCAGATTCAGAGCTGGAGTCGGACCCGCCGTCGAAGGCGGACACTGCGCTGCCTTTGCGGTTCTTGTACAAGCTGCTGTCAGAGGAATAGCTCGTCTGGAGCTGAGTGTTGCCCTTGGCCTTCTCCAGAGCCCGAACTGCAAGCCGTCGACAAAGACAGCAAGATATACGAGACAGCGGTAAATCCCACCTTAATCGCATCATGCAAGTGAAAGACAAAACAATGCCGACGACAGAGACGGCGCTCAGCTTACCCTGCTGCTCCAACAGAGTATTCTGCTTCTTTAAGTCATCGATGTCCTGCTGGTGGGTATGGTTTTTCCGCCTCATGTACTGGATGTACTCGGTGGCTTTGTCTAGAATCTGTGCTCGGGAGGCCTGTTTAACAGAGGTCTGTCAGCAGAAATTTCAGAGAGCCATGTGGCAAAGTTGTAGAGTCAATTTATCAAGGTACAACATTTTATTTTCTTACCTTATCAAGTGTACAGTAACGGAAATGAAGCAACAATAACAGTTATGAAGAGACAGTTTTATGCATGTTTTGATTGTTAGATAGATTAAAGTACATTTCAGTCACAGAGTATGTACTTTTTTTTTTTTTTTTTTTTTTTTTACAAGTAGCATTTGGAATGCAGGACATTTACTGCTGATGTATGAGCATATGAACTTGTATTTAAACTTTACCTAAGTTAAAATAACTAAAGTGTAAATAGTGTTAAACAGAACAGAACGATAAAAATATAGCAAACATTGGAACAACTCAAGTGCAATTATAGACTGCACATTATACAGCACTATTTCGATTTTCAACTATTCAAAGCTCTGAAAGTTTCCCGACACTATCCACTTAAGTCTTGATATAGTGTTTTTAAAGGATTGTGGACGTTAGAAATGATCGAAATTGTCCTCTCACCTTCTCCCCATGTAATTCAGGCACAGAATCTCGTAAACTGTGAAAGCTGTCTTTAATGTGGTCCCTGCGTTTGCGCTCCAGCGCATTGTGATGTGCTCGCTTGTCTGCCTGCAAAACAACAGACAAAGATTATACATGTTGTACATACAACATTTATAAAGACACATGATAAACAAGAGAAAACCAATGAAATCACAAGAAACGTTGTCACTTGGTTCTAATGTAACTCTTTGATGAACTGTGCTGATGTTTGACAGAGTGTGTGTGTCCACATTTGGTTTTCCTGAGGCATACGTGTGTTTAAAGGGATGTGCTAGTGTGCCCTGTTTACAGAACCAACAGTTAATACTGGCTGTGGGCCGTCAGACCCAAAAATGTGGGCCTATCTGGCCCCAGAGTTTAAATCCCTAACATGTTTGACAACACAGTATCCCTCATGTTGCGTACCACAGTGGAGAAATTACATACGGACGAATGTATGCACATCACACTGATACATATTAAAAACAACCGGGGTTGTCTTCACAGACTTTGTGTTCCTGGATAGACACTACAGACATATTACTATATTCCATAAAGGCAACAAATGTGTGCCCGTGACTGACCAGACCCAAAGCGTCATATGACTTAATGGAGCGAATAAATCTGTATTTTTTTGGACATGTTATAGTTATCATACACGCATTAGAATGATCTGCCACATTACATTTTCAATCTGGTTACTATATATATTTTTAGATGTAGAATGCTCTTCAAAATTGTTCACCTGTACAGACATTTAACAAATAACGAAATATTATAATCCCTCAACAAACTTGACACAAATTGAAAAAAGATGGGGCTGTAAGAGCCTGCAACATTAGACATATAAAAACAATGCAGACTAAAAATAGAGTGTGAGCCTACTATGTCTGTGTCCATCCATATCTCACATCCAGGCTCACGGAGATGTGAGCCTGGATCAATGATCTGACATAATATTTTATGTTCGTGTGTGTGTGTGTGTGTGTGTGTGTGTGCGCGCGCGTGTGTGTGTGTGTGTGTGTGTGTGTAAACTCAATAGGGTCCAGAGAGCTGCAGGGAAATAAAAAAAAAACTGGCAGGTACTTAATCGGGAAAAAAAATACAGGAACACAACCTCTTAGGTCCCTGGTGTCCCGTAAGCGTCACAGGCAACTGCACAGCAGCGCAACACTGTGTTTCAGGAGCAACACCGACTAGCGTTTAATCCTGGCTTACTGCATTAGTTCTGCACGTGAAAGGACGTTATATACAGATTAAAGTCATGTCGGCTAAAATGAAGATTAAACAATATGAAAGGAATATACGATTTCACCCTTCTGGCTTGCCAACAAGCTGCTAAATATAGCTGGGCTGACGTGCAGAGATTACCCCCTTATCTGTAAAAAGAGATAGGAGCTGCATAATGTGAACAGTATGCATGTCAGGCAAGAGAACCTTAGTTTGTACACATTAGTTTTCATAATAATAATAAAAAAAATGATGACGGTAACAACAATAAAAATGATGTGGGACACTTGAAGCGGACCCCTCGTCGTTCACCTCCTCTGAGCTGACCTTGCCGCATCATGTTTTTCATGTGTCTGCAGCTTCGGCTTTAACACACCGTGTCATGGACAAGGCTGTTTGGCTCCAGCTGATTGCAGCAACATGGACGACCAGAAGGAGAACCTGTCAGTGCGTTTAGTAAGTTGTTGTTTCCTGCCGTCCAAAAAACAACAACACGCGACGTCGAAACAAGCTCCAGCGCGACACTTTCACTTTCCCACTCTCACGCCATCTCGCAAATGTTTCCGCCACCTATTCATTTCCCAGCCAACAGCTTTCTCCACGTTTGTCTTAAAAAGTGCAGCGTTGGCCGAGAACCCCCTCCTGCTAGCTCGTTAGCTATCTCGGCGTAGGGTGACAGGAATGTTAAAGTTGGCTAACGAACAGGCTGGCTAGCTACTTCTGAAAGGAAACTAAACCACATACATCGCTGTCGACGTCGATGTCATCGTTTTCGCTCATTCTTCGGGCAACAAAAAAAATGGGGAACGAGAAAAAAAGGGGGAAAGCAGCTGTCAAAACAAAGTGCAGCGACAACTGGAGGCAAATAACATGTAGCACGGAGCTCTGCTACGGCAGAGACATGACGCTCGACCGTCTGCCTACACGTGATTCGCCTACACATGGACGGGTAAACACACATGGCGCAAGCGCGACAAAACAATGCCTCGTGGGTAATGAAGTCGCTCCCTTGCACGCAGCCCGCTCGACGCCGCGACAGCTTTTGGACATTCACCTACATTTCCCACAAGACCACGGCTTTGGACGCGCCCGCCACCACGTACCATTATTAATGATGTGCAAACAAGCCCGTGTCAGTGTCCCGTGTTACTGAAGTCCAAAAACCAAAATGTTACTGAAGGCTTGTACCGTTCACTGAAATGGAACAATACATATTAACTAATGTATATAATCCGTGAGTCCTGGCAACACCAAAACTGTGGTTTGCTGTCGCTATTTCATCCTCTTAAAAAATAATAGTGTACTGTACATAGACACTTAATTTAGACAGCGGTAAAAACTGAAATAAAGAAAAACAGTAATATATTGATCCTGTGATGACAGGTGGGGCTTATACACTTGAGTGAAAATAGTGCATTTTGTGTATAAATTAAGGGGATTGTTTGGATATGTCTTATGTTGAGATTACATATCACATTACATTTTATGCAAACATTATTGCTGGTCATTGTCAGTAGGGGAAGTGTGTTGTAATAACTAGGCTCCAGCACATGATTATGGGGCCATATGGTGGCCAAGCTCACATTGGCTACCCTCCCCCACTCACCGTCCATGGATGCACATCGGCCTTCATAGGACCTTTATTATAGCTTCTACAGCAAGTTATCACAGTGGCAAATCCTAGGTGTGCTTTCTTTGTCTTGTTTATTTTTATTACTTCTCCTCTGCACCCATTTTCATACAGATCGTGGGGTTCTCTGATTGTCTGGTGTAGAATTGATTGTATTTAAGCCTCAACAAACTCCCAGTGTTCGCTCTCATTTAATTCAAAGGGTGAGTTTAGTCATTGGACACGTTCAAATATCCATCATAATCTTCCTAAGTTAAGGGTAACCCTTGCCCAAAATGTTTTCTTTCTTTATGTCAGTCGATTCTTACTTCATCACCCGTACTACAGGACCTGGCCCCTTTAAACCATTCTTTGCCATAACCTAAAGATTAGGGCAACAGCATTTGCGCCTTGCCTAACATATCTGAACTGTTGTGCAAGGTGTAAATGGAAAGCTCTTGTGCACAAAGCACCCCAGTCCCACAACAACAGTGGGCCCCTTTTTGAAAAGACTGGCAACTCTGCCAGGCAATTCCATCCCTCTGCCCGGTTGCATAATATTAATTGCAAGTGGAGTCAAATGAATACAGCGCCTCTCCACAGTCGCGGGAGCAGTAACGCTCTCTCCGCATTGTCGCGGCCAACTTGTGCCACACTTTCCCACGGTGTCCAGAAAAAGCAGAAATAGGGGGAACAGCTCACGATAGAGAGGGGATGACTTGTAGTAATTGGAATGACAATGGGATTCACTGGAAGCGTGTTGCATATCAACGTGAGGTTGCGCAAGGAGCTCCACCGAGTGTGTTTTGGAAGGTCTACAATGCTGTCATGAGTCCATGTGACAGAGAGAGGGGGTGGCAGGGGGTTCAGTAGATAGAGAAAAGGAGCTAGGCAGAAAAATGTGAGGGAGGATGCACACACAAGTGTGGGGAGCACAGTCTGTTGCTGCAGAAGCTGCCCTGAGATGAAGGTAAGAAATATATTGTCTATATATATATATATATGTCTATAACGGGTAATGTTGGCAATACTTTGTTTCTCAAATAACCATTATAATTTTTTTTGCAATTTCCAATCGTAATAAGCCCCAAAAGTAACGGTAAGTAACAAAAGTAAAACGCCCCTCTGTGCTCTAGAATTCCAGTGCGATCCAAAAGTTGTTGCTGTACTTTGAATTGACAGCTGCTTGTTTCTTTCCCTTTACCATTTTTTCTTTTTTTTTTTTTTTTTTTTTTTTTTACGAGATAATAAATAAAAACAGTAACATGAAAGGCGGCACAGAGAGATTGTGGGGCGTTGTTTGCATTAGAAGTAGCTAGCTGTCTCATTAGCCAACTCCTATCGACCTACTCTGAGATAGCTAATGGTCGACCTGGCTGACAAAATAGCTTTTAGTGTTCAACATAGATTTGGTTAGCAGACTTGTTAATAATCATTCTATTTTTCTGTTTGGTGGAGAGTCAAGCTCATGAATATTAGTTGGTTGTGCTGTTTTAAAGCTTTTGACCATTGAGTGTTCGTGTGAGCCAGCTCAGCATAGGAGAATACCAACTTCATCAATACAACAGGGGAATTACATTTTGGTTGTCTGTTCTAGTTAGTGAGCTAGCCTAATTTCCCCTTTTTGATCATTTTATAAGAAGTAAACTACTATGCATTTTTGACGGGAAGAGTTTTTCGTTCAGGCTTATAATGACGTCCTTTCCTACAACGGGTTCGCTTGAAAGCTTTCTGTGTTTATTTCCAAGTCTATGCTTGAGCAACACACTTGCCTGAATCAAAAATATGTCTACTTGCAGTTGTTGCTTCATTGTTATGTTTTCACAGCTGCGTTCTATTACAGCACCTTTACGGTGTTGAAAATACTCTTATACCAACCCTTCCTTGTTGCAAAACCTACAATGTATTCATGCTTAATCCCCCGGATACAAAATGTATGTCATCAATAGCAGCGTGCCGTGGCAGAACACTATAGCAGTATTGATGGTTTATTAGCGTTAGTGTGGAAGAGCAAGGACTTTGAACGGCCTTGGCAGTTCCAGCTGCAGCCGGGCGGGTGCAGGTGAAGGAGCACTCAGGTGCACCGAGCTGAGCGCAGCAGGGTGAGCTTTAAAACTGTCAGTTGTTATTGTACATGGGAAAATGAAATCAGAACTGTTTTTTTTTTCTGTTTATACCATTTGCACGGAAAGGGGCTACAATAATAATTGATTGTTGAAATATGGATGTCTTAAACGTGATATAATAACCTGAATCGAAAATGATCAAGAATAGCATAGGGGGCATGGTGGATTTGCTTGAGCAACATTTCCTCTGTGACTTAAGGAGATTATTTCTCATCAATAGTTTTTTTTGTTAATTGTGAATTACTGTCTACTAGTTGCATTCCTTTCAGTAAAGTAATTTACTGTAAATATTTCACAGTAAAATACGGTTAAAACGGCTGTACACAAATTAAAGTAATTCCCTGTATTTTTAGATGTTACCTGTACAAGTTATGCAACTCGGTAGCCCTGCAGTAATTGGTGGTCACTTGAGAAAATGTTTTTTTTTTAATCAAATACATTATATACTCCAGGCTACGACAGGCTGGGTAAGCTGGAAGTACAAGGGGGAGCTGCATTGATGGCCTTCATATTTTCTTAAAATGTGATGGGATGATCAAAATATACAAAATATATGATCTGTATTTCTCAGTATACCGTATTGACCCGAATATAAGACGACCCCGAATATGGAGAGGATTGTTATTTCTTAGATTTTTTCGAGGAAAAAAAACAGTCAAGTAATGCCTCTTGAATTGTGATTGATTACTTTTTTCATACATGTGTGACAGGTGAAAGCCACAGAATAGTAATCACGCACCACAGGAATCGGATGAATGCCGCTATGAATGGGACAGGAGTCCAAGAGGGAATAGCAAACATGTACAGCCGAGGGAACGCCTCCGGCAACGGAAGCATGGGTGCCCTGGACTTATTGACCCCCATGAACCAAGTCACCAACATCCTCACCCTCATCATCCTCTTCGTCACCATGATATCCCTCGGCTGCACGATGGAGGTTACCAAAATCAGGGGCCACTTCTTCCGCCCGAAAGGAGTAGCCATTGCAATGGTTTCCCAGTTCGGCGTCATGCCGCTCACTGCTTTCTTCCTGGCCAAAATCCTGAAGATGGATGACATCAAGGCCGTGACTTTGCTCATATGTGGCTGCTGTCCAGGCGGAACCTTATCTAACATTTTTTCCCTGGCAATCGGGGGGGACATGAACCTCAGGTAAATCCTTCCTGACGAATTGCAATTCCAATGAATACAAAAACAGCTGCAGTGTGTGAGCACATGTTTCAGAGGATAAACACAAATGCCCAAAACAAGAGCCATGTACAATGCAGAGACATTCTGTAATCCAGAAACGTTCGTCTAATGTTGCCTCTTCTCCCTGCTGCCCTTCCAGCATCGTATTGACCACTTGCTCCAGCTTTGCGGCGCTGGGTATGATGCCGTTGCTGCTCTTCGTCTTGTGCAAAGGCTTCCCTGGTTTGGAAAATGCTGTCCCATACACCGGCATCATCATGACACTGGCGCTCACGCTGGTGCCTTGTGCCCTCGGCATCGCCATTAACCACTACAAGCCAAAGTACTCGCTGGTGGTCCAAAGAGTAAGCACTTCTGAAATGTAACCTCACATAAACATAAACGCCGCCACCGCAAGAACGGAGCCTGAAACTGAGGCAGAAAACCAGGAGGTGGAGCCATCACTGGCTGTGTTATTTTATTCTGACACATTTCCTGCTGTGATTCATTGAAATGTTGTCAGAGACAAAGGGACTAAGTTGTGTTCATCAGAACTATTCGTCACATGGTGTGGGAGTAGCCACAGGGGGGAAGCCATAGAGCCCAACGCTTCCAGATGATGTTTGGGAAAGGGTAGAAGAGAGAGCACCCGTATTTCCATGTTCAAATTCAATATCCAAAAACATGAAGGAGCCAAGTGGACTCCCGTAACAGGCTCTCCCCCTGTCCACGCTGTCCATCTTCACAGGTTGGCTTCAGTATCCTGATCATCTCCAGCGTCCTGATTCTCATCCTGTGTGGCGTGGCCATCAAGGACATTCTGTGGATGGCCCTCACAGCAGACAGTCTGACAGCGGCAGCACTGATGCCAATGATTGGCTTCACGCTGGGATATGTCTTGTCTGTGGTTTTCGGACTCAGTGCTCAGTGAGTAAAGACACGCCGCACACACACCAATCCTTGAGTCCGTCAAAAGCCTGCCAGACTTCACTGGTAGCTGTGTCCCAGTTCCTAGATACTTCTTGCGCACAGTGTCTCAAAGGTCACACTATACTAATTCTTGCAGTGGTATCAGTGTACTTCGACACTAAACTACAAGCTAAATAGCCCAAGAACAAAATGATTCATTTAAAAAAAAAATCCCCCGTCATCTTTTACTCATTTGGCAAAAAATGATTCAGAACTTCCCCACTGACATATGTGGGGGGAAAAAAAGTGACTCGTTTTAGTGACGACAAATGACATTCATCTTTCCAGAAGCGGCCGGACCATCTCCATGGAAGCGGGGTGTCAAAATATTCAGCTGTGCTTTGCCATCGTAAAGGTGGCCTTCCCCCTGGAGGTCATTGGATCCATGTTTCTCTTCCCCCTGATATACATGACGTTCCAGTGTCTGGAGGCCCTTCTGCTGATCCTGTGTTACAGATGTTACCAAAAATTCAAGGCACCAGCTGAGGGTAAATGTCCCAGCCGCCCCCGGCGTGGGTTTTTGTAGCGGGAGGCCGGGTGGGAGGCGGGGTCACACACCCATTTTGCAGCCAAAGTGATGAAAACGCAGCCGTCTCACGTCGCCCGTCCCTTGCAGATGTACGTGATTACGCCAGTGTGGACGTCAAACCTGTGGAAACGGCGTAAGCCGTGACGATGCCGCCGACAAGAGTCCATCGCTGCAGAGGGAAAAAGACGACGACGAACCGGATCCTTCGTGCCGAGAGGATGCAGTCCTTCACCGTCTCGCCGTCATCTGCGCATTCTTCACTCAGGCCCGTGATACTCACCAGAGAGATCTTTTAGCACTTATTCTTTAATTAGTGTTTACTCAACTGCCATTGTCTTCGTAAGCCCGTACAGGGTAAACCCTGGGTTTATGTTGCGCACGTAGGAATTATTAATACCTTTGTATTTATATTTTTGCATTGTAAACATCTATTATGAGATTGAAAGTAGCCGATCTTAGACTTACTACGCTTTGATTATATTCTGAGGATGAAATGTTGACATACCGTTTGCTATTAAATACTTCAATTAAAAGGTGTAATGAGAGTTGACTAATATCAGATATCAGAAAAGCAGCAATTGGAACATCTGAAATAATATTTAATCAAAATGATCACATGGTATAATACAGAGCCAACTTAATTTTAAACTTTTTATACATATATTAAAATACCATCTCCACAAAAAAGAAAAAGAAATGTTTCAGTTCAAAGGTGACCTCAATGGACAGTCGAACAAAGGGAACATTGACATTACACAAAGTGACACACTTGATCATTTTTTGTGTTGGATCTTCCCAGTCATTTTGACAGTGACACATACAACGTGCCCGCAGTGGAATTCATCATGAAGCAGCAAAGGTGAAAAGACATTATTATTATTTTTTTAAGTTTCCAAGAGCTCTGGAAGGATCAAAAAGCCATGGCTGATCAACAGCATTCTAGACAGCAATAAATAAAATACACACTTTAGTGTCCTTAAAACAGGAGTTTCCGAGCAGCCTGAATAAATTAAGAAGAAAATATTTTCCAGTGTACAAGTGACGTGTCTGACAAAACCACACATGATATCGCTAAGTAGTGGAGACATTTACATTTTTTAAAATTCCTTATCGTACATATAATAGATACCTGTGCATAGAAGTGGAAAGCTAAGGCCATTGGGAGGGGGGGGGGGTGATAAGAGGAAAAGGAGGGAGGAAAAGGAGGAATGAAAAGTGAATGGAGGCCTGAAAACATTTTTTTTTTTACTGAAATCGTTTGCCCTCGCACTGAAGCCTTTTACTGTGCAGTGACACGTTTAATGACGTGAATCACAATTATTCACCCCTTAAATAATGACATATAATCATTGAAAACACGACGTCATGAGTCGACATGAGCTGGACGGCAATCTTGACCTGGCTTTCATGCATCTTTTCCAATGTTGGTCTTAAATGGTGCGCTATGATACGCGGTTACAGAAAAGGAACAGTCATCGAGACAATGCTGTGATTATTGAGAATGAGATTCCTGGCGCCCAAAATGAGTTTGCCCAATCGTCTGAAAAATACATCAGCCGTTTTTTTTTTTCCTTCTTTCAAACAGCATCTCCAGACACATTCCTTCAGAGGTGCCAGATATTTTTCTGTTTTTATTCTACATTATCAGACCGAGCCTCAGACATTAAACATACATGAGTAGTGTAGGAATTCCTATAAAAAAATGTAAGCATGTATCTACATGAGAATCCCTTCTCTGTTCTCCTTTGGGACGGCCTGGGCGAGTGCTCCGAGTGACCCACAGTTTCCCTCGGAGCCTCTTCAGCCACGCTGGTCTGTGTGGACAGCTGTGTTGACAAACTCCAGAGGCATCCCACTCACCACTGCAGCTTCGTTGCACCTCTGGTTGTCTCGGGTAAGTCCAAAAGGCCGCGGCGCGGCTCAGGCCTCCTTCAGCAATGGCATATCTGTAGAAAACAGATATTGCGTCGGTACAAAGTGGGGTCAAACAAGAGCTGGATAACAAGCGTGCTTGCTTTTTCTTTTTTACCGTCAGAGTATTCCATTTCAGAGTCCAGAGAAAGGTTGTGCTGTTCGCTGCCTGCAGATGTCCTTCTCTGCGAGAACGGATGAGCTGTGGCACCTTCCTGCTCCAGAACCCAGGAGGGTGAAGGTGAGGGTGACGAGGAAGATGAGGACGCCGGTAGAGGGTGGACCACAGCCCCCTCTGAATGCTGCGGCTTGAGGGATGAGGGCCTAGAGGGGCCGGCCTCTGGCTCTGTGGCATGCTGACCCTCAGATATCACGATCTGGACTCTGGACTCCGAGCTGAGGGTCGGAGCTGAGGTACCATTAGTGCTCACAGCCTCCTCATACGAGGGCAGAGTCACCTGGACTCCTTCCACCATGATAGACACCGGCTGGCCGGACACACCCTGATCGCGTCTAGGTGTTGAGGACCAGAACACAATACATCAACTTCCTGTTACTTCCAAGATTAGAAAAATATTGGCCGGCAGCGGCTTTAGGGGCAAACTCACCGATGGAGAGACTTAATTCTCGGCTGCAGAAGTACAAACAGCACCACAAGGAGCAGGATGAGGGCCACTGAGCTGGCTGTGGATGCCACGATGGACAAGGTGGGCATCCCCAAAGGTAAAGTTGGGTCACGGTCTGTGAGACACAAACAGCTGATTATCTCTACCCGACTTTGTAATGTCATTGACCGAATGGTTCAAATGCATCATCTCATCTTTACCTTGCTCCATTAGGCAGCTGAGCTTCATTTGGCTGTCCCATTCCCCATATTCACAGGTAAGGTATTTATAGTCCCCCTTTAGAATATAACCTTCTTCGCAGAAGTATTCAATCACAGTGCCGTGAGACAGTCTTTGGCATGGGGAGGGGTGGCAGGTGAAACCTCCATTCTCTGGCTCATATGGAGGCTGGCATACTGCCCATGGAAGACAAAAAAAAAGAGACAGAGTGTGTGTGTCACACAAGTTTTCTTATTCATTAGGTATTATTGTTCTATTTTCATAGATGTGAAAAGTACACAATGCATAATCTTATTTCAAACCAAAACTAAACAGCAATTATTCCAACAACACACAGATATGAATAACAATACCACCAGAGAACATTTGAGTAAAAAGAGTAGAAAACATTGCCTTTAAATCCATTACAATTGCAGACAGTCCTCGAAAGGGTTTTGTCTTTACCGTCACTGCGGATGCAGCGAGGAGGTTCGGAGGACCAGTGTCCTTGTGCACTGCAGCTGAGGGTCCTGGATCCATCTAACAGGTAACCAGGGTCACAGCTGTACTGCAGCACTGCGCCCACAGGGAACAAGCTCCTATTACTTTCTGTCAGATTAGTTGAGCCATGTTGCACCATGGAGGGCCTTAAGCAACCTGAAAAAGGGACAATGTTCAGGAATAGTTATTACCTTTAATAATATTCGTTAATGACAAATCGAGACGTTGCTTTGCATAGCGAGATCATAAAAAAAGTGTCTATACAGCAATGTTTATCAATTTATCCCATGGTTAAAGGTTATCTTATCTGCCTTTACCTTGCTCCATAAGGCAGCTGACTGGCATTAGGTTGTCCCACTTTCCATACTGACACGTATGGAATTTATAGTCTCCCTTCAGAACATAACCTTCGTCACAGTAATACTGAATAATGGTGCCATGAGGAAGTCTTCCACATGGGTTGGGGTGGCAGGTGTAGCCTCCATTTTCTGGCTGACTTGGAGGCTGGCATACTGCTCATACAAAGAAAGAAAGATAATAAATACATACTGTAAAGGTACAGCATAAGCACATCTCATACCGGTGTATCTGCTTGAAATAAAAAAACGACTTCTGTCTCTTATCCATTGATGGTCTGTGTGTGCTACAAACTGGGGCGCATGTTGCTGGATATCGATTAAAAATACAACATTTGTCTCCAAACTACTGTGAGTAAACAGAGACTCAATAAGTAATGGGTTGGGCTGTCGGCCAAAATCGCTGACGTAAATTGAAATACTAACAGAAAATAATCAGGAACATTGAAAATGAAATCAAATAGGCAACTAAATGAAAAATGTTGTTTCTGCGTATTATGTTAGGCAGACATTTTTTTTATACCGTCAGTGCGTATACAGGCCGGAGGTTCAGAGGACCAGCGTCCCTGTGCGGTGCAGGTGATGATGCTGGGTCCAGCTGCCAGGTAACCCGGGTCACAGCTATACTGCAGCACTGTGCCCACAGGGAACAAGCTCCTGTTGGTGTCTGTCAGATTAGTTGAGCCATGTTGCACCACGGAGGGTCTTATACAACCTGAAAAAGGGACCACAGTCAGAACAATTAATATCTATACTATACTTACGTTTACGTTTTTAAAGCGACTATGTCATTTTTTTCTGCCACCGAATGTGGTTCCTGCATGTACAAGACAAGAGGTCATAATTTGCCAACTGAGCTCATTCTTCAGTGCAAAATAAATGCTTTAGAGCCTTGCATGCTGTGCTACGCCTAAGAAATGAAGGAAATAAGAGTTCATATACATTTTAGGGATTCATTTATCAAAATCCACATTATCAGACCTTACGTAGCCGACAGGCGGCTATTAAATGGTTCAGTGCGTTAACCGAGGGATAGATGCGAGGGCTGAGAACTGACCAACCTTGGCTTACGCAGTTGACCTGCATGGGACCGTCCCACTGCCCATCCTGACAGGTCAGGTAATTATAGTCTCCACTGAGAACAAAGCCCTCGGCACAGAAGAACTCGATCACAGTGCCGTGGGAAAACAACCGACAGGGCGATGGGTGGCAGGTGTAGCCCCCATTCTCAGGTTTGCCAAGGGGTAGACATGCTGATGGGGAGAAATAATACGAAATACAGTATTAACGCTTTATCAACACTTCATATAAACATTATTTGTTTTAATTATATCTTCTTAACGTTATTATGTCAAAGACTTAAATATTACTCAAGGTTAAGCTCTGTTCTTGTGAGGGCAGTGTGTTTCTGCTCTTGCTGACTCATTATTATTGTGAAAGGGTGACAGTGTTGGACAGAATTTCTTACCACCACTGCGTATACAGTGAGGAGGTTCAGAGGACCAGCGTCCCAGCGTGGTGCAGGTGAGGATGCTGGGTCCATCTGGCAGGTAACTAGGGTCACAGCTGTACTGCAGCACTGTGCCCACGGGGAACAAGCCCCTGTTGCTCTCTGTGAGGTTTACCCAGCTGTTCTGGACCATGTATGGTCTCACACATCCTGGGAAGTGAAGACCAGGGAAGAAGAAATTCTGTGAAACTCTTCAGGTTTTTTTGATGTGGTATTAGAGCAACAAATATTTTGAGCTTGGTTTGAGCTACGTTACCCAGTGAAGCCATTAGTAATACAGATACCGACCTGTTATCTCCATCTACATCAGATGTGACTTTGAATTTCCATGTATATACAGAACATTACCCCATCAAAGTATTGAACAGAGCAACTGACATTCTTACAGCCTCACTGCTAGTGTGATAGGTCTGGATTCAAAACGTTCCCATTTTTTGAAATCTGGAGACTATTTGTGAAAGATTAGTGATTGGTCGACACAATCCGTTTAATCTTTTGTAGACTCACTTAACATGTATAACGAGCAAGTATTCAGTTTATCAAAGTGCAGATACGGATGCCTATGGATCAGCTCTGTGCTACCCGGTCTCTATTTTAATACTGGCACTGTCTACAAATGTTGTCTTTCGGGTTTATCAATACTGATAGCATTGGATATTCAGAAAACACAACAATGTCATGTAGTTTTAGGCAGTAATGTTTCCAAGAAACAACAACAAAAAAAAAAAATGTTAACGAAAACTGAAGCATCTTGAAATTTGTTTTTAACAACCCGTTCATAATGTATACAACATGCAGCAGAACAAGCGGTGTGTTCTCTGGGCTAGGGCTATCTGACCTGTGTATTGATTCTCGAGCAAAGTAAATACGATAATAGCCACAACACCAACAAAGCTTTTAAGTGGAGACGAGTGCATCCATAAATCCTCTTACCTGATCCGTGCCCAGTGGACACCACGGTCAATCCCAGTAGCAACAGGAAGGAGTGTTTGGTGGCTGAGGTGTGGGCCCAAAAGGCGTTCGATATTGACTCTATCATTCCATTGCACATCTTACCCTGCAGAGTCAACGCGACCTGGTGCGATCAGAGAAGCAGGTCGTTACACAGGGTTTAATACAAACATGTCTTCGTGAAAAGGCAGCCCCCCCCCCCCCATGTGTTGACACCTGCCTGGCGCAGGTACTCTGCAGAGGTTGGGTTGCTGCCAGCGAAATGGGTGCGAGTCTGTGGCACACAATGACAGACCTAACACAACACAGCAGTAATGCTGTGAACATTTAGCAAGCTAACGTGAATGGAGAACGAAACATTCTTCGGCACCCCTTGTTGATCGATGTTTGCCTCCACACTCAATTTAACCAACTACATCTCCATCATATGAAACAAGACTAACGGTTCCAAATGATTCGGTCTATGCGGATACACGCCCATTTTCATTTATTCCTCATTAGCTATGGAAGCTAGGTTAGCTGAGTTGTATAACGCTCCAGTGAACAAGGCCACAACAAAACGTACAACATTCACAGACGTGGTTGATAGTGTTGATATTAGGGACCCAACGGCTGCCCTACCACCTATAAACAATTGATAACCAACACAGCAAATAACAGCTGTTTTTAGTTATCTGACCTAATCAATATTAGCCACCTTGGAGTGCTAACGCTAGCTAGATATTAAAATGGCTCGTAAACGCTACCTACCACAAAAGCACGGCCTCGAAACCTCCACCCTTTCTTTCTAGGACCGCAGTTCTCTGTCAGCGATATGTCACCGACGACATTTGTAGTTACCGCGGAAACAACAGAATATGATGTGACGAGCTGAGCGGTCCTGCTACAGATAACCGCTGGCTAGCTCCCGAATGGCTAGCTTGTTGTTACCCGCTACGCTACGCTAGCTAGCCGCATCGAGTGAAGCCCATCAGCTGAGCTACTGCGACTTCGTTCGGTAGCCATAGCAACAACCATATAGTTCCATAGTTACAACATCCGGGAGTGTTTGCGTCCATAGTTACCAAATATTTAGCGCAAAACTGCAGTTCTTTTTCTCTGAATACTTGTTCTTTATTTTTTTGATAACACCACTATTTAGTTACTGGAAATAATACATTTTTGTGGGAATGGAAATTATCAGAGGCAATTTAGACGACATTTCCCGACCTGCAACGAGTGAACAAGCAGGTTGTCGTTTTTCCAGCGTTTCTTTGCCGAACAGTGACAGAGGCTGTCCCGCGACACCCTTTTCGCTTGTTGTTTTGAGCAACGATGCTGCCGATATTCAGGTAATGAAATAATCCTGACACGCTGGCAGAACACATCTCGTGCTTGTTACGTGTTGGTGCTTTCTGATGACGCTTGTGAACAAATCAATGAATCCCTGTAGATCCCGAGCAGCTCTGAAGAATCCTTAATCAGCTCCTCAACCAAGGTTTCTGACCAAGGTGGGTGGGATAATGTTTTCATATGGTGGTCATATAAGTCTAGTTTTATAATGAAGTCACTTTGCACCCCAGTAGATGACATTGCTGTTCATGTTAGGTCATTGTCCCACTGATGCTTTGCATGAAGAGGAGGAAGATTTGGAACTGCGTAGAGCGATGGAGGAAATGACACGGCTTGATGAAATACTATATGAACATATCTGTAAAGAAAAGGAAGCCAAGCGTCAAAGAAAAGAAATTCAGACAAAACTCTGGCAAGAACTTCAGGTATATACAAAAGCAATTTGCGCTTTGTAAGGTGTCATTTTCCCCCCCAAAAAATATGTGTGTACAACTGTGTGTTATATATGTTTATTTTCTCAGCAAACTAAGCCTCAAGGTCACACCGAATGTGCTCACGAAGCGTTGAATACAAGGCTGTTTTTGGCTCTGGAAGGGCTCAGTGGTAAGTATAGAGAACAGCGTTGGAACAATGTACTACGCGCTTTCACCGGGAGACATCTAACCTACGTTTGTTTGTTTTTTCTTCAAGCGGCAACGGAAGAAGGGGGCGACTTCGTGCCTGTCTTTGAAACTCAGTTTCTTGACTGTGACCATGACCGACACAGCAACCATTGGGAGGAAAGTGAGTTCGTAAAAAAAAAAAGAAAAAAAAAAGCGTGCCGTCGCCTGTACCGCTTTGATTTTTGCACTTGATGGCGCCATGAGCTCAGAAATCTTAAGGCTGACGTTGACTTTTCCAGAGTTGGCTGGCGCAGACAGTTGTGCCCCAGCAATTATTACAGATCAGTTTTCCTAAAGTGAATGCATCAAAAAAATGACCTCTTACGTGCCAAGTCCCAGATCAAGTTTCGATGGATCGGTCCAGGAACACTGTCTTCCCACCCAATCCACTGCGATGCAGTATACAATTCACAATTGAATTCATTTGTATACTTTTATAAATGATTTCTGTGTCACCCTGTCCCAAGATAATTTTGAGACATAATATAAGAACTCAGGGCTAAAATAGGACTCCGGTAACGATCCTGTGACTTTTATTATTGTTTATCACAACAGGTCAGACTCACTTTTTAAACACTTCCCTTCTGGAATCTAAAGTGTGCGTTGTCGTGCAGATGAAAAGAGATCAACAGTGTCAACAGAGGATGGCGAAGAGCCGTCGGAAAACATCCACTCTGGCGCTTCCAGAGACAAGAAAAAAGAGAAAGACTTTGTCAAGAGAAACATTGAGGTATGTCAAAGTTCAAGCCGGGCCAAATGCAGTGCTCGAGCATTTCGCACGACTTGGGGCCAAGTCTCTCGATCGTTTGTTTTTCCAAGTGAGTCGAATTAATTTGCGTTGTCCTTTCTAATCTGAATGTTTTTAATAATGAAATAGCTAGCAAGAGGCGACGGAGGACAAATGCTTTTGACCCAGGCTGAGAGACAGCGTCTGGCTGAGCTCCTCCGACATATAGACGAAGAGGAAGAGGACAGTGCCCGAGGCGTTGACGGCGAGGTAGGATGACATGAAGGTCCTAACAGACAACATATGCTTTCTAATGAGTGTTTTTTTTATTTTTTTTATTAAGTTTCTTAATATTTCCCCCTCGTGCCTCGACTATGGACATTTTAAGATCATATGTACCACCCTATAATCACAGTACTTTCATTATTTTATGTAGATATTGTTTTCAGTGTTTATTTTTTTCGCATTGCACATTGATTTATTTCTTGAATTACTTCCATAAATATCAGTCAATAATGGATCCATAAAGTATGTCTATTCTATTCTATTCTATTTAATTCTATTATAAATTGTTTCCCAAATGATTCTATTTGTCAGATGTGGGCCATTATCTAACATTTGGCCTCTGAACGGTGCATTTTTTAAATAACTCAGCCACGTTTGGCCCGGAGAATATCACACGTAGAGTAACGTAGGTCAGATATCCATGTTTTGATGGCTGCTTGGCAGATATGAACGCCCTCTGGGCAGATGATCCTGACTCCTCAGAGCGGTTCAGATTGGGATCCAGATGTGAAGTGCCATATGCAGCTCACAAGGAATGCCAAGTTTTGAGGGTCCAACAACGTGCTCTCTGGTGTTACTACGAAATTGTGAAGCCAGGTTCTTTTTATGTATCCCCACCGGAAGCTTTAATAGTGACAGGCCTGCTAATGGAGCTTTAATGGGTCCACACCTGAGATCCTGCGCCACGTAGAGCAGTAGACCGTTTCCTTCTTAACCCAGTTATTCTTATTTGTAATTAGATATAATAGTCCTATTGGCAGCAGGGAGTCCAGCTTGAAGTCAGACGGAACGGGGCCTGTTAGGAGGTGAGAGGGAACATGCTTACCTTCTACATACGGGTTCCATTTAGCATGGCCGTGACAGCTTTGATTTCTTTCATGTCTTCCTGCTCTATTTACGATGTTTGCCTTGACTTTGGGAACAGTGCTTGAGTCATTTCGGTGGCAGATAGCAAACTGAGGGGAGTGCAGATGCTCTGTGCTTTTTTTTCATTGGCTGGAGGAAGACATCCTGTTATTGCGAGACGTGCTATTATGAATGGCCATAACGGAGCAAACATATTATTTATGTCACCAGGACCTTGGCAGTCATGCGTCCTCAGCTCTGAGGACTTCACGCCGTTCTTGGCGGCATCCCCCCTCGACACAACAACCACAAGCTGCTGCTCACTGTTTGCCTCAAACACTTTTTTTTTTTTTTTTTTGATGTAACCCTCATCCTAACCCTGCACTGTTTTGTTTAGTCCTGGTAACCCGAGGCAATGAATCAGTAGTAGTCAGTCCTTGTGGAACATTTTGGGTCTGCAGTGGTGGAGCACTGACATCCAATTCCGATCTATGGGCTCAAGTTGAACATTTTAAAAAGCAACATTATTTCTCAGTATGGGGACTTCAGGGGAGCCTTACAATGATTTCTCCAAAAAGAAATAAGATGAATGGTTGATCTAAAGGGGAAAAGATTTGGCAAAAATAGTGTTGCAGCGTCCCGACTTGATTCCATCTGGGGCTTGTGCTGCATGATATATGACATCTCTCTCCCCCTTTGTTTCCTGTCTGTCTCATCAACACAATATGCTGAAGAAAAAAAATCTTCAGAAAAAGAAATGAGTAATAACTTGGCATTCTTGTCGATCAGCTATAAAAGCAAATAGACACACACAGGAAAATGAGCATCTACATTTACAAGCAGAATTGAGGATTTTTTTTGGTTTGTTTTAATTGTCATTTTCTTTACAGTGCCGACTGGGTCTATATAAAAAGTGTCACGTGTTACAGGCGTAATTGTTTGCGTTTTGTCGATACATTTAGCAGTCAATGTGAAGTTTAGTTCTAAATTGAAGCACAAACTGTGTTTTGTTCAAAGGTAACCGCTGTGTTCTTTGAGGAGTTCTTCTTTCCTCTGGCGTTTACTACGGGATTTTATCCCACCACTGGGCCGCCATGAGGTCACCGCCTACAGGATGTTTCCCCGTAGGATAAAATCCAAAATGCGCTGGCATTTGTCAAGTCGCTGTGTCGTGAAAAGTGTTTGGTACATTGTTCGCTTGAGGGATAAGAGTCAGTTTCAGACATCGTTGTTAGACGACAAATAAGCAGTAGGTAGATAATGTTTATCAGTCTCCTATTTACGTTCCCACAAAATAAAGGCAGGCTAATACCCAGTGGGCTATGACGTATTCCAGTGATGCTTTTTTCTTTCAGGAGCACATGTGGGCTGTGTCGGTCTTGACTGGGCGAGGTTACACCCCGGAGCCCACTGACCTCGAGCAGCTGATTGACATTGACTCCAAAATGCGCCTCCTCCTCCCCGTCCAAGAATTTCTCCCAGTGCAAAGTTCCTACACAAACTTCAGCGCGACCCGGGTATGTGTTCAACCAGCACCGCAACGCAACCCCACACACTTAACTCTTTGGTCACCGTGCCATCCGACCCCGTCCGGGTGCTGCTCCGAGACGGGGTCATGCGTCGCATCACAAGGTCAGCTCAGCGGGGCATCGACGGCCACATCTTGTAAATTCTTTTGTTTCCGACCCCTCAGGCAGTTACACCCTCATTCGTAAAAATAGTGTCATGTATGGTGGTGTAATTTTGAACTGTGGGTTGCCTCATTTTTCCTCCCGCCTTTTCACGATTCCATAGAAGTCGTCGTATTATAGAGCTCCTTATGCATTGTTTCCTGCTAGTAAACATTTCTCCGGCCATTGCTTCATTATTAGGGAGATTATTTTCTTTCCAAATGAGCAGTGGTTCATTTGAAACATTTATTCATCAATCTTATTTTACTATAACATATAGGTATTGGTTTATGTCTCTCATGCTTCTGGGTTTAGCCTCTATTGTTTTATATGTTTAATGTCCTGAGCATATCTGGTAAATGTTAAATCAGTTTGCGTAGCATTGTGTATCACAAACACAAGTAATGCGCACCATTAGATCACAGTGTCTGACAGATCTGTACCTCATTACCACGCCAGACGGTAGAGAAACCAACTTCACAGACATTTACAACTAACATTTTTCCAGGCCTCGTTATTGGGCTCTGGTGAGCTCAGGGAGTTGTCTCAGGGCCTTATCTCACTCTATTTTGTTACCAGATGGCATGCCCATCATTTGCATAAACTCTCAATGGAAAAATAATATTTTTGAAGACCAAAAAAAACCAAAACCACCCCAAACCCAGTTTTGTAAGCCCAGGGTGCAATTTTCTACTATCACTACTGGATGTAGACGAGGAAAAGCGGCTTGAAAGACGAAGTGGAGCAGAACTATCTTTGTCTTGTTGGGCAGAATATGTATTACCACGAGGCTAGTTACTAGTTTAATTATATTTCCTTACATTTTTTTTCAGTTTCAAAATATGAATAGCGGTTATTCCCCCCATCCATCCAGTATCCATACGTTTATCCTTTTGAGGGACTGTATCCGATCTCAGCTAACATGAGACGAGAGGAGGGGAACTCCCTGGGCAAAGTAATGCGAGTGCAACATGTAGTACTTTAATAAGTTTGATCAGTGATTCATCATTGAAGGTATTATTCAAAGAGAGCGATCGTTGTCTCCGAAAAATAACTATACTCTGAATATATTTGGATAACTTTTGGACCCCTGGCTGATCAAAACAAGCAGTCAAGTTCAGGTCATGGAAACCTGAACCACTGTTTCTCTGAAGGATGGATTCATCCAAACCGCAGATGAATCGGTGTCGTAAATATTTAATAGTTGCAGCCTTGCAGCAACACAACACGCTATGCAGCGGCGCACACAGGGACAGTTCTGAGTGTGAAGCTCGGCATGTGGTTGCATCATTTGTCGACGAAGACAGACAACGGTGTCTCGAAAGCTCAGATTTCGCTCCCGAGATTTGGTTGCATTCGACCCCACTGAGGATTGACTGAGCCCGGCCAGATGTTTTGCACGATCAATAGGTGAACCCTGGGGAGTGTTTAGATGAAGTCATCGCTCTTCTCGAAAAAAATTAAAAAAATAAACCCGTAATTTGCTGAATTGGCAATATGTGGCTAGGTGTTTTGCCACTGGAACACTGTCGTACGTAATGGGACTCTTGGAATGACACAATACTCCTTGTCCAAGGCTCCCTTAACGTGCTGCGGCGCGGCCTTTGGCCAGCAGTGCAACATTTGTGATCATACATACCGCGCTCTTCGTAACCTACTTTCTCTCCCCTCCCGCCCTTTAATCACTAGGGCACATGCCTCCTTAAATGATGTAAAGTATAAATTTAAGAATGACCCCAACATTCTTTTCTCCCAAGTAACTGGTTGCAGATGAGTCTTTGGTCCGCTGCTTTTGCGATACGCTGCCTAATGGCCGACACTATAAAACGTTGTTCTGTTTTCATGCGCTTCACACATAAAATAGAAATATGAGGGACCGTCGCGCATCCAGGGCTGCGAGAGCCGATGGCCGGTTATCCAGCGCCATTCCCACAGTAGTGTTTCGCACAGATTAACGATAGGCACAATAAATCTCTTCCAGCGCTAGTCACTCAATCCTCACCAGTGACAATAACTCCTGGTCATAAAGCTAAAAAGGCTGTGTCGTGCGGCTACCGATCTTCTCGGCAGTAGCTTGCACCAGCTCAGCGGTGCCAACCGAGGCCATTTGGCCGGCGGATCAGGAACCTGCTCGTTGGCCTGCTCTTTCCAAAAGCACTCTCGAAAGTCGAATGTAAAAAAAAAAAAAGAGGGATCCTATTGTTAGTCTTTCAACACCACCGGTTTCTGTTCTTCCCCCGCAATATATTAAATGGTGGCTGGGATATCAATGCTTGCCGATGTCTCTCGCTTCTGGCTATGCCGGTTTCGATCGCCTGTCTCGCCGCTGAACCGTCGCTCATCAAGGATCAGTCGGGGCTTGAATCTTGTGAGTTCGCAGCTTGGCACAGCATCCGTTCTCAATAAGTCATGATTGACAGCCCGAGCACAAAAAGCAGCCGGTGCATTCCTGCGCAGTCACCTCAGTAGTGGCCTCTCCCCAGTGAAGCGAGTTCATCGATTGAGCCTGCGAGGGTGGATGTGGTCGGCGAGGCCTGGCACCACTCGGTCTTGCTGCCACAGAGCAGAGTCCGCCTGCATCGGAGCCTAATTACAGAGTTGCCGGAGGGAAAGTAGTGCCAGCTCCAGAAAAAGAACAAGGCCTCCCCTTTCATTTGTGTAGATTAATACATGCAGAATGCGTTACTTATGTATGGAAGCTGCTGTATACTAAACAGACCAGCAGACATGGTAGCAAATCATCTACTTTTAGAGACACATTTCTGTACATGAGTACACGAACGCTCACTTAGTACTGAAGCGCATGTCGGTGCACCGGGGGTCGGCCAGTTGTCACTGAGGGTTTTTCTTTCAAAAGCAATGCACGGGTGACAGGTGCCTATGAAAAAAGGTCATCGCCCCATGGATCCCAGTTTCACTGTTTGCTGGAGCTCGCTTTTCCTCGTCCCGTGGTCAAGCCGTGAGTCACGGCGAGAGTTTTGATGGGAAAATGCCTTGTTGCCTTTGCCTCTGGCTGTTTTGTAATGATAAGAGAGAGAAAAAAAAGGCAGGTGGCCACAGACCTTGCTTTAATCATCTGGGCGGAATGGGAACAAAACACAATAGTTACACACTGTTTTACTTGGACAACTTTGATATTGTGCTTATGACAGCATTGCTCCCTGCGTGCATTCTTTATTCCTCTCCCGCTTTTCTCGGCCCTCAGCTGAAATGGCCCTTCCCATCATTAAAAACATCTGTTGGCACATATAGGGTGAATATGCACGGTGCACCCCTCCTACCCCTCGCACCACTGTGTGGTCATGCCTGCACCACCCCACCGTCTGAAGCCAGGAGAGCGGATTCTGTCATGAGAAAATGAGCTTGTCATTTATTTGGTGATCAGGGGCGTGTCGTTGTTTGTGCGTGTTTGGCTGTGTGTGTGTGTGTACTCCGCGGATCAGAATGACATGTGCCATTCTCTCCAGTCTACCGCGTGTGGTTACAATGAAAGCGAGGGAACGATATGGTTTTAGGAGGCTGTGCCGCTGCGCTCGACTGCGTCCGATCCCTCCCTTCGTCAGGAGAGCCTCAGCCTCTTCTGTGTTTGCATAGTAACTTCGGCTGTGTTTTTTGTTGTGTATCGGTTGGCTATAGTTTGATTTAAGACTATGAGGTCACGTAGTCCCGCTGTGCGGTTGGCTGATGTGCACTCACGGCACTCACGGCAAATGGGAAGTCAGAAAACGCCCTTTTGACCGTGGTCAGTTTGCGAATGCCCCTTATTTAGTCCGGTCGCAGAATTAGCGGTGTGAAAAGGTTTTGGTCACAAGGGTCACAACATCACAAGGTGTTCTCGAATACATGACATGCTTTCAGGCGGTACACATAACGATCAGACATACACGTAGGATACGTTTGTGGGCCTTGACCTCAAAATAAATCCAGATCTCGAGTGTAAAAAAATAAGGCCTCGTAATTAGAACAATGCGTTGCTTTTAATAGTGATGACAGCCGGAGGACAATTACAGACATGTATTCTTGTATCTGCTAAGGAAGACAGTGTCCTCATTTCCCTATCCCTAATAAAACATTGAAAACATGTTGATTCTCCACAAGGGAGGATGTGATTATGTTGTGTTACTCCCCAGGGACTTGAGTCTGGCATATTCGGAGTTCATCGGCCAATTTACTAGTGAACGGATGGTCTCTCCTAATAGCGCATTTGCATGGACATGCTCAGAACTTCGGAAATGAACCATTTCGTTCGAAATGTATGCCGATACGGAACAACCGATATCATATTCGCAGCCGCTGTGCATCTATTCGGTTGAACAGCTGCGATGGGGACAAATTAAGATGTCAGGTTTGCCGTGTGGATCGCTCGGGGTTCCCCCACAGGATTAACTTGGCTCAAAAGAAGAGACACCACACCCTTCCCCACCCTGTAATTCCCACAAGACCCGGTTTATTGTCTTCTTATAAATGCCTCACCCACTGGTGTTACACGCGGCAGCAGTCATGTTAAGTGGTTTTTCCTTGTCTTGGTGACCTAACTGCTTCACTCATTATGGCACTCGCATGGCGGATAATTTTGTCACAAAGGCGTCTGTGAACAATACCACGGCCTTCAAATAGTCACTGGTGTCCGTTCGCCATGGCCCATTAAGTAGCATTAAAGCATTTTGGAATATTATCACCACCTACTATTCTTTTTATTTTTATACGTGCATGCTGTGTTAAATGACACATTGTAGTTTTTGGACACAGCCCAGCTAGCTGTGAGCTATTTTTTTTAAATCATTTCACTTAGGGTTAGTTAACAGCTGAAATGGGGGTCAGACATTGCACAGCTTTTGCCACTCAGGACAAGAAGTGCAAAAAGATGCTTGGACGGGTTTTTCCCTCCAGGTGCCTTCGATAAACATTTAACATGGTCTGCTTCGGCTCTTTGCTCAAATTTCTTTTGTCCGTGTCACGATTTGGCAAAAATTAAACTACCTTAAACTACAAAGGGAATGAAGCAAAAAAGATGGGGAGCGGAGGAGATACTACGAGTCTCTCGGAAACAACAAAACCAGGTCCCTGCGTGCGGGAACATTCAGGATTTCTTTTTCCACAACCCGAGCCATGAAAGCCCGAAACACAGCAAACGTTTTTTGACCTTTGATCACTCTTCAGATTAGGCCCAAATATAGTGTAGATAATAGCACTCTGCATCACATTCAACATGTTTTTTTAATTGCAGCCTGCACCAAGAGGTTTTGATTTCTCCAGACCACTCCTCCGTTTTTGAAAAGAAAAGAACGTATAAAGTCCAGATGACCCACGAGGGAATCTTCTAACACTTAAGGAATGTCTAGCAATCATGTTTGGAGTCATCCACCGGGGACCCAAAATATCGATTCCATAAGAGGGCTTCTGGAGGGAAAGAAAGACAACTTGGACGTGTATCTGGGGTGTTCAATCAAAGTGATAAACAAACACTCCCGTTGTCTCCTATGGAGCAGTAAATCTTCATCTTTGCGCAAGGCAAGTGCTGCTTCATTAAAACATTCGCTTGCATTACATTACTTACCCGAGTAGCAACACGCAGGTAGGTATGTAATGGCAGCCGGCTGTTTCGCAGCACTTTTTGCCTCAGAACTTGGCAGGTGACTGTAGGTCACAGCTGGGCAAAATGTCAATCGGAGAGACACAAAAAGAAGTAGGAGAGAGAGCGAGCGAGAGAGAAAGAAAGGGGGGATGGTGGGTGTCGAGATAGACGCCGACGTAGCTTCCGAAAAAAGCTTTCTCCAGAGCTCTCACAGGGAGTGCTTGTGGCGAGGCATGTGGACAGGCCTTGGCAGGTAGCCTGGGTCCACGTGGCACCGCCAGTGCTCCTGCTATGCTTTGCGTTTGCAGGGAGAGAGAGAGCGAGAGGGGTAGTCACGCCAAAAAGAGAGAGCGTGCCGTTCTGAGCCACTCGAAACCCCGTGTGGGTGAGTCAGCGTGGCTGGCTGTCGGCGAGGACGCGTTGTCTGCAAAGACCGCAGAATATACGCCAATCAGCCACATCGGAACCACCCGCCTAATATTGTGCCAGTTCAGTAAACAGAAATTGATTTTTAGGACACTGCTACACCACTAATGAGGTACATCTTTATATTCTAACGTGTGTCTAATGCCACAGCTCTCTGTATGTCAAGAAAATAACGTTCCGTTTATGAAGACGGTATACTAAAGCCATCGTACTTTTGGTGGCCTTTTAAAGCATTGCAGTGCATGCCAATGTAGAGTCACTATACATGTTTAAATTTTCGATTTGCATCATGCACTATGTTGCCTCATCAACTTGAACATGACGTTCCCATTATTTGAATAGCCCCTTTTTGAATTATCGAGCAACTTAAGGTGAACAACAGACATGGTTCATATAATAAAGGCCACTGAGCCATTTTGTTGCAAGCACAAGCTAAACGAAACTGCTGTTTGAAATGTTGGCTCGTGTACGCATCGCATAAGTGTTTCTCAAGGGATTCGCAATTATTTTTTCCCTTTCTGTTTGACACTTTGGACCGTCCGTCTCAGAAAACGCCGGCCCTTCGTTTGCATGTCTTAAATGTGCAAACTAGGACACAGAGCTATGTCAGAGTATTTTATTTTTTCCTTTGAGCTGTTCCCAACGCCTAACCTAAGAAAGTAAGCAAGCCATGCAAAACAAACTTTGCTGCTGGAAGCAAGAGATATTAATACAGGATGGTGACCTAATTATTAGGCTTGATGTTTTTCTGTTTGTGAGAGAGTAATCCGAGGATGTGGCAGCTTGACATGATCCAGTCGTAACACCGGGGCGAAGCGCATCACAGATGCAACCCACATTGCTGCACAGCAGAAGCTCCAGGCTACCAATGGCTTGGTCCACGGTCTAAAAAAAAAATAAAATTGATTGATGGGCTATATTATATGTTCTTTTAATGGGAACATTGAGCTACAGCACGTTCTGTGTTGCTTAGTGTTAGGCATCCAAGATCCAAGTGAATTAATATGAAGCGAAATGTTTGGCATGAAATAATCCCCACTATTTTTCCTACTTCGTCACTTTGGACAACAATGGCTCATCCATCAACCGCGGCAGCTGTTTCACACTCAAACGCCATGACAACCTCCGAACGGAATGTCTTCATTCTATTTGGAATCGTAAAATTGATCACAGGATTTCAATAAGCACTTAATGAATGTCAAAGGCACTTACGAAATTGGAAAGTGAAAAATAGTATACTAACTATTGTATTGCTCATGGCAATTGGCAAGTGGCTCTTTTTTGCATCGCGTGGGAAAGTTAAATCCGAGCCATAAGGTAAAGCAAGGACAGGTTTTGTGGAGTATCCACGTGACGCACGGCAGAACCTCTACTCCGTTTTGATAACATTCATTTTAATTTCAAGGTACACTCGGTAGTCAGTGTAATACTAACGGACCGTAAAACCAAAAAAAAGGTTGAACTCCGTCAATAGGCTTGCATGCTTTTCTCTTTAAAGGGAATTGCCTTTGGCACGCTTGTCCACTCATAAAGAAAACAGAGTCCAGATCTTCGTGGACTCCGAGCGGCCGCGTGACCCATATAGATGATGTGATTTTTGGAGAGCTTCAAAAGTGTGTCAAGTGGCGACATGAGGAGCGCACACGACCAACGTGTTTGCTGATGTTCAGATTAGCAGAACCCCGGTCTCCCTTCCTGACCTCCTAATGAGTTAAAGCTATCGCACATTCCTGGAGAAGCACAAATACCACAATATATGAGAACAATCTCTGGCGTTTATTAAGGTCAAGAAGGATTGTTCCCTCAGCCTTCTCCTATAAGGGAATTATTGCAACGAATAGCAAAAGAGGAAAGCGCAATGTGCTCTCGAGCCTTGCCAGTGCCCTGGACATAAATCTAAAGTTGTTACTGTGAGTTATTGCTGGTAAAACAATAAATCAGTTGTAGCAGACTTCCATGCTATGGGGTCAAGGGGGTGGGGGGGTGTCGTTGATTTCATTGTACATTGTACAATGTGCTTTATTCATCACGCAACACACTTCAGGCGCGTTGGCTGCTCTGCCTCTCCAAGGCCCGATTTGCTGACCCACTTCTGGTGTGTTAATAGGCACACCTGCGTCTCCTGAGCAATCACCACACCCCTCTGCGAGGCATGCGTCCCCTGCTCTCGACCTAACCCGATTAGACACAACACACGTCAGGTGTGGCTCCTGAGCCTCTGCATGGGGCTCGTTTGCGGAGCCACGCCGAGGTGTGTCCATTTGCACTTTCTGCCACTTCAGTATGTTTAAAAAGATAATCAGGACGAGTGGTTTACTAAAGAAGCCATAAACAAATTGAAATGAAAAGGAAATTGAAAACACGTCATTTGTCATCCAGCATTAGAACTGATATTGGCAAGTGAACCTCCTGTGCCACTGCTAGATTACAGTGTATGTCATGCATTCATATCTCTTTAGCCATCACTGTGGCGCTATAAATTGATAAATGTCACATCAACTCTTAGATGGGTGAACATAAAATATTGTGAACCCATTCATGGTGCCCAGATGATAGATTTGTACTATAGTTTATCTTGCAGTTTTCACCTTATCTCCACATCTACAGGATGGACTGAGACACAATTATTCATGGTTTCCTCACCGTCTTCTAGCCTTTGTGATTCCTTGACCGTTTCTCTAGCTCCATCATCAATCAAAATAATTTGGTCCATAAAATGACCAACGCAACGCTAATAATCGAAAACAAGATAATAAGTGCAGGGATTTGGGTCAGATTGCAAGGCTTATACAAAGATACTTTCCCCTTACACTCATCAAAATCTGTTAGGTGTTAAACTCGCCACAGGTTAGTAGAGAATTGGTTTAGAAAGAAAACGTGACAAACATTCCAAATTAATTCCAACGGTGGTCAGTGATAGCTTTATCATCACTTTTTAGACAATTTCAATGTTTGGAGCCTTTGGAAAAAAAAAAGTAGGGCAGCTGTTGTTTCCAAATTAAATAAACTGTTTCTCCCAAAGATTTAGGCTTTTTTGGAAACATGCATTTAGTGGTGTGAGGATGGTGGTAAAGCTAGACTTTAATTTTTATTTTTCCTGGTTGGAACGCTGCGCTCCTCACTCTGGTGCACGACAGGAGCTGATCCCGCCTTGGTCCTGGCTTTTGTAGTCTGCATGAGTGAGTCTTAACACAAGGGCTCTGGTAAAGGCCACTTTAAAGAGGCCTCAAATAGAAGCTGTCATTATTTCCCCAAGGGGGAGACCACACACACTTCTCAGATGAGTTTTTTTTTTGATTGCCAAGATTTAAACAATAAAGTCACGCAAGTGTCATTGAATGGCCTAAAAGAAAAACATGTTCATGCAATATTTGACATTCGCACCATGTCTTTTTTTTTTTTTTTTTTTTTAAAAGGCCAGAAGCATCCATTCTCCTTCTCAACATGCTGACTCAACTGAACTGAGCGCCCCCTTACCGTACCCTTTAATGAACTTAGATTGCATCCATTCTCAGAATGTGTGATGATAGATTTAGGAACGCAGCGTTAGAGTTACGTTCATATTTGCGGCTGGGCCTGGCTGTATCCCGTAACCAAAGAGTTCCCCGTATGCGAGTCTTACTGGGATGTCAACTTTTCATGAAACATCCATCAATTTCCACATTATTGCATCATGCATACGCCTGCCTGGCGTTCAGACTCACCAAAAGAGATGGACATTTCAGCCACATGGCACTGGACTGACACTCTAAAACAGTCATGTGGTTGGCAACATCCTTTCAGAGCCAACCTTTTTTTTGTTGACCCAGTTGCTGCTTTTATAGTGGAGCAGCTTATTTTGGGGGCCACCCCAGGTCATTCCCTGGTCTTTCCCTTTTCGGTATTGTTCATTTTGCCACAAATGTTTTATACCCACTTACGGTATTGTTAGTGGCACGGAAGAAGAGATTATACTAGTGACATTTTTAGAAGCGTTGAGATTGACCACATTTGAGCTAGCTTTTTAGCAACTGTGGCTACGGCTGATCATGCTGCATCGTCAGCTTTGCCGTGATGTAGCATCTCTCGAGTAAAGGTTGTGGCAACCCAATGCCCTTCTTAAAATATTAAGACAAGCGTAACTTGCGAGTATGTCTCATTTGGATTTGTTGACTTCACTTTGTATCTCTCTCTCTTTGGGACGGAGCTCCACCAAAAGAATGACCCACCATGCAATAAGCATGACGAGTCTCTCATTTATCAGCTGTCCCCTGATGGTTCTCCAGGCATCGCACTCCCATTTCCTCTTGACCCATTTTTTAAAGTTTGCTTTGAATGCAGCCTGTGGTTTATTGTGTCAACCATGTGTGATTTATGACGGACCCATGTAGGCTGTAGCTATGGCTGAGGCTTGGGTCCCACTTCCTCAGTTCCTCGTAACGACGAACTGCGTTTACTCTGTGCTATCTGTACAAAGTAAAAAAAAATCTGGTGGATTGTATGTTCGTCCCTACTTCTTCAGGGCATTACATGACCTGGTTATTTTCATAGACATAAGCACGCAATAACCCCAAGACACGTGGAAATGTTACAGGATATGGTTTTAATCCCGACTTAAATGTTTCTGAGCGACGGCCAAAAGAGTACAGCACTTCCAAAGGAATATTCGTCCACACGTGAAACGTGTTGTTTGCTCCCTGTGAGAAACCGCTCGTGTCTGTTATGTATCAGGGCCACGGCGCGGAGGCTGGCTGGAAGTGCAGCGGGGACCCGCAGCCAGGAGAGAAGGTCCTGCAGGATAGAAAGGAGAGGAGAGGGCAAGACAGGCATCTCCAAGACATCCAAGTGCAGCTGGAGATCCTGGACCAGAGCCCGGAGCAGGCTGTGAGTTCAAAACAACTACGTTCATTCACACACACGCACGCACAAACAGACACACACAGTCCTGTCTCCATGACTTCAGAGGACATTACTATATATATACAGTATATATAATCTAACCTTATCCATAACTGCTACATGCTTAACCGTATCCCTAACCTAACCTGAACCTAACTAAGTAATAACTTTAACAAACATAATGTCACTGTGTCAACACATTCGAGTCCCTAAAACAGTAGTACATACCTGTATTAATTTCCGGGAGAGTCACTCAACCATGAATCATCTTAACCATAACTTCATCTTAAAATCCAATGGTTACATTTAAGGGGACTTCTTTCATGTCCCCATAATGCAGGCAAGTCGCCATGAGGGATGCAAATAAATGACTACCACACAAACAAAGAAAACACATATTTAAAGTATTTATTCAAAGCCTGTCTGCATGGCGTGTTATAACACTCCTCAGAGCCTCTGTCAGCGGCCACGTGAGCAACAAATTATTACACGCACACAGCTCATCCGCAGTCATTCTCACAGGGGGGCAATAAAATCACAGGCAATATTCTTGTCTCTGCAGGCCCCATATTTATTTTCTTTTTCCCCATTTTCCTTCTCTCTCTGCAACATTGACACGCACACGTTGGAGTTTAATATTAGTTGTCATTCGACTGCTATGGGTAAAGACATATTCTACATTTCTTGCTGTGCATTTATTCCAAGGCGAGGGTGGTCGTTTATTTCATTGATAGCTTTTTGCCCTCCATGATGTTTCATTTCTTTCTAGTATTCATCACGGATATCAGATATCCACACATCACTGTGTTACCTGGAAACCGTTGAGCTCTGTCCAGGTTTAGGAGCTGCCGTAGAGTTACAACCGCTGAACTGTCACTGTTCACGAAAACATCCCCGTAGCTAAAGGCCCAACACAAGAATGTCCTGAGAACAAAGGTGAACAGGCCTGATTTCTGCTTTCGCTGAGATTTATAACTTGAAATGTTGTGTGCAAGGAAAGAAAACACACGATAAATAACTTGGTTTGACTTTGTCATTGTTCAAAAGAGCAGCTTCTCTAGGCCTCGCGCAAAAAAAAAAGACCCATTTGTAACATCATAGTGCCGCAGTCGAAGAAAAGACATTTTAATGTATTATCCAACGCATATATTTTTATTACTGGTGAACCACAGTGTGATGTATAGAAGTCAAACATGAAATATAAAGTTTTCACTCACAAAGAGTGAAGTAATAAAAGCTATAAGTGGGAGCCACTCCCTTGCATCAAACGCGGCACCGTGCCAAGTAACCCAAACCTATTCCTGGCCTAATTAAGCACAGAGAGAAATGGAATTTTTTGCTAATTAAACCGAGCTTTGAGGAAACTATTCTTTCATTATGATCAATTACATGGCACCAACAAAAACACAAGTCTCTTAAATACGTCAGCTACAACTTTACATTTAGCTGTGTGTCATTGCATTTTATAGATTGGGAGCAAATGATTGAACTCAGTCAAGTGCCGACAACGTAAACGGCACAGCGGCTGTGTATGTTCATGAAGCTACCAGGCTTATGTTGCGGTTAGGAAAGATTTATTTGTACGGAATTCATCTGGGAGGGCATTCCTAAACAGTCTCACACAGCTACAGTAAACTCATAAAGTTGATTTGTATAACATACGTAAATCAAATGTCACCTCACAGTCCTTTTGCACCTGGAATGTGCAGCAACCAGGGTATGTGCACTGCTCTGTAGCGGATTAAAGGCATAATAACAAGGCAGGGACGTTGATTTGAGCAGTACAATTTAAATCAGAGCAAACAGCAGAGACGTCCAACATCTTTTTAGATGAAACACACATTACACAATGCTAGAAATTTGCTAGAAAACGCATTTTTGAAAGATGAAGGCTACACATCTTCAGTATTTCGACAGCTCAACATTCTTTTTATCAAACTCACACGGAGAAAACAGAAAAACACATATATCATAATGTTATTTCCTTGGCAAAACTTGTAAAAAACGCAGTTTTATTTTTGTCTACTTGCAGTCAGTGACGACAGGAAGAAACATGAGTCCTAAATTCTGGAGCGGGAAGCTAACTTTAGCTTAACGTCTAACTGAAGTACAATACATCTACAATCGACTAAGAGATGGATTTGATATTCAATGTTTTCCCTCCAAATGAGAAGTGGGGTCATCTGGGTTTAGTCTGGCCTGCTGCTGGAGTGCAACACCTCTTGTAAAGGTGGAAAATGTCTCGTGTATTGTGGCAGATTCCTGTCTTCAGATTCCGGCACTACTTTAGCTTGATCGATTCCAGTGTTCGATGTCAGGAATCTAAGTGTTTGCCTGGGGATTTACCTGGTTTACATTTTGAAGTGATTTGGTTCAAACAAAAGCTGTGCCGAGCTGGATTCAGATCTTAAACCAGAATTTCTGTGCGTCATCCTGGCTTCTTCTTTGTCTCTCAATCCAAACAAGTCCCTTTCCAGGGAAATTCTCTTTTTGGTAAAGAATCTCTCACTTTTCCTCTTTTGCCTTTGCAAGTAAGCGTATCTGCTGCAAACTTCACTTGGCTCCGTTCCTAGATCAACTGCTAAAGGAAGGACAATCCCAACATTTACAGTAAAACGGGATGGTTTCATGGCTCCAGGGTTATCTTGGTCTAATCTGATTCCACATACTTTCTCTGCTGGATTCCAACAAACAATTTCTCCTATTGTATTCCAATAAAAAGGGCTAGGCTTATATGCCTGTCTGTTATACCACACAAATAACACTCTGAAGTGTTTGGGTCACAGCTGCTGGATTTGAAATTAGATTAATCTTTATAAGAAATATCAAGTTTTACCATTTCAAAAGCTTTAATTCTCATAAATACACTGATGTTCCAAAACATCAGTTCCAATATTTAAGTTGCTTTATTTCCATACAGATTTTCAACCAAAGTATTAAATATCAAAGTAGTAAATATCCAGCTTTTCTCCATTAAAACAACCTGAACAAAACATAAGTCACACCCACAGAGACTCAGTGTGTGTCATACAGAAATGTTTATGTACACAGTACCTGTGCAGGGGGTCATATTTGAAATAATGGGGTAAAATGAGAACACCGGGATTCATCCTGCAGTCACTACAGGTGACTCCCTTTGATGAAGGGCCTGAGGTGATTTATACTGTGTAGTATCTGCAGTATCAGTAAAGAAATCCCATTTCTTCAAACCGTTATACTTTTATAATGATGTCACTATTGGCTGCTTGCCTCGCGAGGTTAGTCCCAGCATCCAAATAGGGTATAACGAATAGAATTCCATCCAATATTAGTGGAAGAGTGGCCCCCGGGCCTGGGGCCGATAAGGCCGAGGTATGTGACTGAAGTCGGTGACCTTGAAACCGGAGCAGCCCACGCTTGTGTTAAACCGGCCCTGCGTGTACAGGAGCCAACAGTGAGCTGCACAGAGGTGTCGGGCCATCGCGGGGCAGATAGCTGCAGGGCTGAACAGCTCTGGCTTTGTCGGATTCAACTACCTGCTGGAAACCGATACCACACAGTGACTTGGAACTTTTTAACATTTTTCGCCAAAGGTCACGGGTTAGCCCGCCCTCCCATTGTTTTTTCGCTGGAGAATCGAGCTCCTGCGTCTGCAGGGCAAACAAAAACACAGAGCTTTGTGCCAAACGACACTGTAAAGGCGGTACAGGTTTCCCCCTTGCACCGGATTTTCTCTGCACATAGGCTGTGGGTGGCTGCAGGCCAGACTTAAGACAAATGCGTGCTGGGTCAGGATAGCAGATGGGAGCGCAGGGAGCCGTGTGAGACGTCCGCATCAGTAACCCTGGCGGGAAAAGACCAGGTACATGTACAGGGTTGGATTAGGATTGATTTGACTCCTGTCACTCATTCACTTGAGCGATGAGAAATTAAGGATGCAGCTTTTTTACGTAGTTCTTTGAGCATGAGAGGGAGCCAAGATGCCCATAGCAAATGCTGTACTTAGCGTTTACAGAATTGCACGTGTGGAAAAGCCACACAGTGAGGCAGAAAGAAATTAAAGAGAACCCCTCAGAGACATTATTTGCCTTTAAATTAGTGAAAAAAAAAAAAATTAACAGATATTCATTTTTGGTATTTGTTATTTCTTAGTTATGCTCAAGTCAATATTTGCTACAGCTTACCCTGCTGTTTTTAGTCCTGCGCTCCCTACTGATTCTAAATCCTCACACCAGGCACTCATCAACTCATCAAGTCTAATGTTCAAATACCCACGTTCCCCTGCCATTCTCTGCCAGATTGTTCGGTATGCTCAGGCTCCCGTTTTCAGTGCACGAGTTTAACTTTCTCTGTAAAGAGTACCCAGACAGTCAGACTGGAAAACGCATATCAGTCACCCACAAGACACCCTTGTATTAAGGGTACCTGAGGTCAACCACAACCACCACAGGTCACGGCATTTTGTTACAGCAGTTAAAAGCACTCTTACTTTCCTTCATCTCTTTTTTTTTCTCCCCCTGTCTCTAGGAAAGTCTAACTTGTAGTTCCCATCTCATAGACGGCTGGTACTGGTTAAATGCATTTCTGGCTTAATTAATGCTCTATAGCCGGTGGGGCACTTTTTTTTATTGCTCCATTCATGAGCACTCATGAAACAGTCTCATGCCTGTAATTGACCGATGTATGTGTGTGTGTGTGTTTTTTTTTTGTGCCATTCGTCTCACGTTGCAGTAATTGCTCACTTATGTTTGTGCAAATGTATGCCATTCCAAGAATATATATTTTTTTCTTTCGGTGAGCGGTAACCATAGAAAAGATGCTATGCGATACCGGAAGGCCTAGCAGCTAAGCATGCCATGGATAAGGTCATCAACCCCCCCCCCCCCCCCCCCCCCCCCCCCCCCCCCCCCCTGCCCCCTCCCCACGTGTTTGGCTTTGAAGGTTGAAGGTCAAGTGCACAGGTAAAAGGCTCTACCATGCTACAGAAACATGCATGTCAAAGTACAAAAACACTGAGTGTTGCAGGGGGCCTCTTGCGGCTGGAATGTCTCCGTGGTGCCTGTGGCCTGTGCGAGAAGATGACATGCAGTGTCTGGGTAATTGCAGGGGTCATAAAAGAGCAACACGGCCCATGACCTACAGGGTGTCATTACATTCTGGAGGACTTTGAACATGGACAGGATGGTCTGGTAGAGATCGCTATCGGCAACTGGGATCTGACGAGAGGTTGAAGACTTTCAGAGGGCGGTCGGGTCAGAGGAGGAATACTGATGATCGATGAACAATATTCAGCCCCTGCTTAGCAGGGTAGATGAGACACAGGAATGTGATGTTGTCCTTGAGTGACTCAGTGGGATGTGAGGAAAAGGTGAAAACAACTGCGCGGGCATAACATCCTCTCCGCCGAGACGGAGACACAGTGGCGAAAGTTGTGTTTCGCAAATTCCAAATTTGAATATGGCATTTGGCTGCGGAAATAGGATAATGCAAACAATCAAGTTGAATTCTGGATTAAAGCTAGCTGCACAAATAAGAACCTTTACATTCAATAAATAGTTCATCATTTTGGACCGCTCGTTTTAATAAAAACAACATTTAACATTTAATTACAGCTTAACAGCCATAAATGTTCATCAGCCACTTGGGAGCTTTATTCTCCCTAATGTGACCTTGTGATTGGTGGATGTATAACAAGAAAACTGTTTACCAACACTAAGTTAATGGTGTATTTAAATTGTTTGGCTGTACCACAGTGAGGGAAAATCAATTAGTCCTGCTTATCTGAACCCGGGTCAGGATTACTGACCCCAAAGCTACCTCATTTCAATGCCAGGGACATTCCTTTTCAGTGATATGACAGCTAGAAACACCACGGCACTTGCTGAGAGAATAAAGACAATGACACCATTCAACTCCAGAGGTGTGTGGCCCTAGCTTTCCTGGACACGTTTTTGGCTTATAGCTCATTTCTTGAAAGGTATGAGTTGATATTATTGGAACAAATTGACAAGTGAATTGCAGCTGTCTCAACAAAGGGCGGGATTAATGCGGCAAGAGATGGCTGATGACTGTCTATGAGCACTGGTGCGTAGGTGCATTTTTTTCATACCTCACCTTATTGCTATGAATCTATCCGAAGTCCACGTTGTCATGAATGCTGAGATGTGACATCTCGCTTGCTGTTGCAAACTAACAAATCACTGCCATGATTAGATCTTGAGTTTTGTTCTAACCCTCCCCTGACCTCATAACCTAGTTTAAGAGGGTTGGCTTTCGTCCTTGAACTCACATGCTGTCCCAGAGTTAGAAAAACAATAGTAATATCCAACTGGAAGCATTTTTTCCCCCAGTCAGCTTCCAACTAGGCACAGGGGACAAACTCGGCAGTGCAATTGATTATTATGAACTGCCACTGTAATCGCAGGTCATGCATTAATGGAACATGTCAATGGGATTCGTCCAAATGGAGTTCTTAAGCCCGGGTGCAGATATTTGTAACGGGAACACATCTAGGGAGGATGTTAGGAGGATATTAGTCGTTAAGAATAACAATATTTTTCAGCCGCCATAGTCATTTGGTTTAGGAGCCAAAACACACAACACCGACTCAATAGTTTTTTCTGGGCACCGAGCAGGCCAGGCAATGGGACAAAGATCCAAACAGGGGACGGGAAATGAGGACAGAGTTTGGACACGGCGGTGGAACAGAAGCAACCCAATGAAAAGGGAAACTCAGGAAAATAGTAACATTCTAAAAACACCTGAGGAATAACAGGCCAGAACTTGGCCATGATCTTTGCACTGTGCTGTAGACTGAACAATTTGGGGCGGAGCGGAGCTGGCAGAGGGGGATTAAAAGATGGACCACAGGTGCCCAGGTGGATTGCGGGTAGCTGGATCAGAATAATTTTTCCGTAATAACATAACCTTGATGGTACCAGAGGTCTCCTGTGATTTTTGTGTTTAAGTGGAGTAGCTGTGATAAAATAGCGGGTCTCCGTGCTCACTCACATGCAAACACGTTTCGGATTCTTAACATTTTTAAATCATTCGGATGGTCTGATTTCATTTATTTATTGATTTTTTTTTTTTTTTTTTTGTCTTTTTTGCAGAATGATTCTCAGGATCTCACAGAGGAGCAGTTACTTAGCCTGCTGGATGAATGTGAGCTGACTGAGAGCTGGAGCCAGGAATACTGAAACAAGGAAACGACGCTCCTTAAAAAAAGGCCTTAAATAACTGCATCCGTCGGAAAACATTTGGATCAAAATGTCTGTCAAAATGAATGCTTCTCATAATCAGGAAACACATTTACACTATGGAATAAACGTAATCCACCGTACTATTGAGCTTTAACGTGGATGTAACTAAGCTGCCTCAAGCACACTAACCTAAAACCATTCAAAATCCTCCCAGGCCTGCCTTTTTTCTTGGTAAGCTGACGAAATGAGGATGAACTGGGGTCATTATTTTTAGCCCTAATTGCTCAAAATGTTTCCCAGTAAGTAGCTAAGTGCTTCCCTCGCCTTTTATTTGTGTTTACCTCTCAGCGCAAAGGAGATCAGCAGCGGGGCCACCTTTCGCATTAAACTTGCCATCATAATTGAGATCATAAAATTGCTGTCATTAAACGTAACAGCCGGGTAACGTTCTGGCGCACACATAAACATTTGCCTCTGACAACAGCGTGTCTCTGGGGATGAGGTCTGAACACTATCGGGTATTCAAGCTAAGAAGCTGGAGCTGGAGCCTACGGGAGCTTGTTCACCACCGACAAAAGATGTGCTATCTCTCCGAGGCCGAGTTTGGGTTTGTTTTGCCTGCCTAGGCTGTTGACATTAGTAGCTGGTCCGCCGACCTCGGCCCAGAGGTCCTGCCTTCCCCCTCCGCTGGCGCTGGACACCTCCAGGCCTCATTCGTCTCTCTCGACACATTCTGACCCTGTCTGAGCAACAGGAATGATCTCACATTCCTCTGGTCTGGAAACACGTCAGCCAGGTGAGCCCCTTGAGGTCAGACCCAGATGAGAGGCCGGCTCACGCTATCTGTCCAGGAGTCGAGACGAGACGCCTCATCACATGTCTGACAGAGCACACGTAATCCCCCTTTTCAGACCGACTACAAAACATTGAACTTCAGTTTTATACTAATTCCACATTGTTGTCTATTTTACAAATACCATCTATGCAATGAATTGATGCAATACATATTTTTAGAAGGACATATATACTACTCATTGTGGGTAATGGAAACCCAGTGAGCTCAGTGTGGTAAGAATGAGGTCACCTCTAATGTAAAGAGACCAACGGCATACTGAGACTGTTTTCTGGCATGACCCTCGCTGGTGCCTTAGATTATAGCTCTGTGGCCTCGGGGAAAGATGTAAATTAGCAGTCTGAATCCTTTTTGCAGATGATATGCGGGTGCAGGATCTGACAGCAGTATTTTTTTGCCTTTCTGACATTTTTTTACCAAAACCGCTATTTCAATACTCGTGTTCTCCAGAGTGGACAAGAGTGCGAAACTCCTTAAGTCTTCCTCTCACGTGGCGTGTTGTCTTCCGAAGGTCTAAGGAGATGCCTGTGTCATGTGTAATCAGCTCTGTGTGGATGTGCCTTGTCGGTGGGTATACTTCATGTTGAGTTTTCCAGAGCAGAGCAAGGTTTGCTTTTCTTGAGGGAAGAACCAATCAAAGGTAAACCAACTCTCCGGCGTATTCTTTAACTTTTTGGTTGCCCCAAAAGATAAAAAGTGAGATACTTTTTTTTTCCCCCCCGAAGTCTTTATTGTTCTTTTGACATTACAAAATAACAGATAGGAGTATAAACAGCACTTTAGGTAGAAACTATAAAACAAGGTTTATAGAAAAGCTTCACTAATAATAATAATAAAAAAAAAAGACATACAAAAACCAAAATAACAAAGACATCCTCATGTCAGTGTGCAAATACGTTTATACAGACAGAAACGCAGCCGTATGAGGCTGCGTTTCTAGATAAATTATTTAAATAGCATATATCTACACAAATGAAATAACCTCAACATAAAACAGACATAATAATTTATCCAGAAAAAAAAAATGCACAGGAAATACATATAGCACATCAAAGTCAAGACAACATTTCTTTCATCCTTTACGTTCCTGTTTGGGCTTCTTTAGCTACAAAAATATCTTACATTCCGCATATAAATGATACTGAAGTCTCGCTTGAAAAGAAAAGAAAAAAGAAGCCAACCAATTTATACTCTGTTGCCAAGAAAAGGGATTCTTGTGTATTGCTGGCCTCAATACCAAAGAATTAATGAGGTAATATTTGTACATAAAGGGTTTCAATTGATCTCCCCTCGTCGGAAATGTACACACATGCTCAGGCACACCACTCATGCAGAAGCAGAAGATTTGGAGATAGTGACGCGGATCTTTTGCTTTCTTACTGATGACAAGCCATTCGAGGATAGGGGTCTTAGTTAAAGGGAAAAGATGGCGGGAAACATTTTAAGGCGGCAAGATGCGCTAGATTGAAAGCCTCTCTGATGAAAAAGCAAAACAAAATTCAATCAAATCAGCCATACGTACAATGAGTTAAATCAAGGAGACAGACTGGCCCTCGCTGTTTACGTCCCTTGTGACTTCCAGTAAAGGTTAGAGATATCGACATAATAATTGTTTAGAATTACTGTTCCAAAGCACTGTGCAGTGTGCCTGTGTTGGGGCCCTGTGCTGTCCTGAATTGTGTGCTCTCCTCTTTTTTGTGCTCTTTCCTGAGAAGATGAATATTTTGGGCCAGCCCTTAGCCTCGGTTGAATACAAGACCTGGTATTAACCGGACTGAGTGGCGCGAGATCACTGGGGCAAGGGGTCAGCGAAAGAGTTGGACTTGGTAAGGCGCCACGCCTGCAGACACACACACAAAACACCATTCACTCTCTTTGATAGCAACAGTCAGTCCATACTGTCCACGGTCCCTCAACAAATCCTTCAAGGGGCATATTTAGCCCGACCTAAGAAAGTTCTCCTCCTGCTTTCTTCCCTCCGAAAAACAAGCCACTTTGAGTCCACAGCAGATATAGATTAATGCTCGAACATAAAAAATATTAAACTATGAAAAACACTCTTTGGTCCCTCGTCCACAGAGGAATACCGCCAACCAACAACAGTTCGGGTGTGCAAAGCAATATAATGTGGTCCTCTTTCGACGCAGATCAGAGCAACAAAGTGAGTGGGCCAAAGTCCAATTTGAGTTTGGCGCACTGGCGCAGAATCGACGTGGAATTTTTCATTTGGCTTCAAGTCCTGAGGTGGCTTTACCTCACGTTAGCTCACTTGCTCGTCATTCCTCCAATGTGCATGTATCAAAGTAAAAAGTCAATGGTATGTCATCCAGGTCTTGTATTGTATATATTCATACCGACGGGCGGATGCATTCTACCAGAAGGCCCCGTGGTCCATTTATGTATCTGAAAGAAATACAGGAACAAAATGGCATGTTACAAATCAGGCCCGAGATAATTCAATTGTACTTCTAAAAAAGGAAAAAAAAAAACACCACTTCGTAGGCTTACCTCTGCATTCGTATTTGAGGTCTGAGAAGTATACCATCTCCTGAGAGAAGACATACATGCCGAGCCGCCCACCCGCATACGTCTTGTCGTAGATGTTGCCAGAATCGGCCATGATTCTTTTGCCTTCATACATGACCACTCTAAAAATAAGAAAAGGAAAAAAAAACAATTTTTATTTCAACATTAAGTCTGCGGGGGTTTGTAATTGACTGATGCAGCGTTGCTCCGAGCATGTCAGCTCACCTGATAAGTCCACTCTTGGGTCTGTGGGTCAGGTGCCATCTGTAGGCAGTGAAGTCCTTCCAGCCGATGTTCTTGGGGTCGTGCCACAGAGTGCGCACCTGGAAACCGAAGATATGCAAACGTTAACGTGAGAACCAGCGAAACGTCATGTTAACTTGACAACTCCAGTCCAATTTCATTCATCCGTGCTCACCTGTCCCGGGGTGTCTCCGGTGTGCCACAGGGCATTCCTCAGATGCTCACCGGGGCCGGTGGTGGAGTTGACCAGTTTGATCGACAGGCCAGAGTAGCCTTGAGCTCTTGTGGGTGTGTGGGACCAGTAGGTCTGTGTGATCTGTTTCCACATGACCGTGTAGAAGCGGGAGCTGGACTGGTAACCAAAAACGAACCCAGCGTAATCATCGTCTCTGTCCGTGTTGATGAAGAACGTTCCACTGAAATCCACTGCGCTGAAGTCATCGTAGCCTGAAATAAGAGAGGTGATGGTTCGCAACTGGATGGCGACTGGCGTGTGTATGTTTGTACCCAACTCTCTCTCTGCATGTTACGTACCGACAGCGATGCCAGGATCACAGTTGACGGTCTGCACCAGCTCTTTGCCCTGATGCCGGACCACCCAGTTGGGATCAATCTGGGAGGTTCCCTTGGGATCCAGAGGAACCATCTGGAATCTGCGGAAGTCTGTCTCGCTGATGGCAAAGTTCTCCGGACACACGTCATAGATGTCCAGAACGTTGTCTTGGTCAAAATCATCTTTGCACACATCCCCGCGGCCATCACCTGAGAGCGAAATAAAGACATCCAGTCGTTAGAATTACAGAAGGAGAAGGATCTACTCGATCAAAAATATGTCTTCTCGGAGGATGTCCAAAAAATTCCGACAGCATAAGTGACTGACTCACCATCAGAATCCAGTTGATCAGGGTTGAAGGCCAGTCTACAGTTGTCTTTGTCGTCGGGAATGCCGTCATTGTCGTCGTCATGGTCGCAGGCGTCTCCCTTGCCATCCTTGTCGTGGTCCACCTGGTTGGCGTTGGGAATGTAGGGGCAGTTGTCCAAGTTGTTTTGGTGGCCGTCCTCGTCAATGTCCTGGTTGCTGTCGCACTTGTCTCCAATAAGATCCGAGTCAGAGTCGATCTGCGGAAGAACAGAATTCCCATTTGATGAGATTTCCCAAATACCGATTCTCACACTGTAAGCGGCTCGTCCTCATTTCAAATCCCTCAGGTATGCAACCAATATCCCAAGTGTCAAGTTTCCTTACATCTCAGCAGAATTACATATTCATATATGATCCAAAGGTCAGATCAGTTGAGAGGAAAACAAAGCCAAGAGAGCTTTGTGTAATTTTTCCCTGAAGCATCCACATTCTTCTCTTATATTAAAGCACTTTTTTTCCATAAAAGTGACAGAGGACACATTCAAATATGTCCATCCGGTTTGCTGTGCATTTGATGCTGAGAGCTGAGATCTGATGTTACCTGATCCGGGTTGTGCTCCAGAGGGCAGTTGTCGCATTGGTCTCCCACGCCATCTCTGTCAGTGTCTCTCTGGTCCACATTGTAAACGTACGGGCAATTGTCGTGCTCATTCAGGATGCCTGTGGAGTCAGCACAAACTCACTTTAGCCTCGAGGAACGGGAAACCGCTTTTCGATGCTAAGCGATGGCAGTTCTTTCCTTTTAAAGGAACTGGGGAGGGTCTCTTACCATCACCATCAATGTCGACAGCACAGGCATCCCCCTCTCCGTTGTTGTCGGTGTCCGTCTGGTCGGTGTTAGCCTCGAACACGCAGTTGTCACAGCGGTCGCCAACGTCATCCCTGTCTGCGTCATACTGGGCGGGGTTGTACACTCTTGGGCAGTTGTCCTAAATGCGTAAGGAAAAAGAAAAAAAAAAAAATGGAATTGTTAAAAAAATAATAATAATCGAGAAGTGATATGTATAGGAACAAAACTCACTGTCAAAGGCTTGTTTGTCTTTCTGTCACTGGAATGTGAAATTCCGCTGCATGTGAGCTGGTAATTTCTACCAAAACATTTTTCAGCTCCAACTTTCCAAATCCACACTTCGTAAATATGGGCATCGAGCCGCCTTATCCTCAATCCTGGATTCGGGCTGAAGTTATATTAAACTATTCCTAGGCTACGGGCTTTTCCGTTTTAGTTGAGAGCGCACTAACACGGAGACACTACATTCCTTCTGCCCTGAGAAAGGAAGGATGGCTACAGCTGATTGCTATGTCTGGGTTCCGAGGAAAGTACAGTTTGGCGCTAAATAAAACGGTTGTAATGACTCACCCTATCATCGGGGATCCCATCATTGTCATCATCGTGGTCACATTCATCACCCAGGCCGTCTTTGTCGTGATCTTCCTGACCAGAGTTGGGAAGGTTGGGGCAGTTGTCCTATGAAGGAACAAAAGGTTGGTTAAGGAGGCAATCATCACAATAATACAGTGCAGATGGGTAAGAACGGCCTTTTGGTATTTCTGTCCTCGTGGGGTCTGGCTACCTTCTTGCAGTGGTAGGTCGCATTCGCCACACACAGCAGGTCAGTGTTGGGCCAGCCGTCCAGGTCACTGTCCTCTCCGCAAATCTGACCATTCCCGGCGTAGCCCGGCTTGCACTCGCAGCGAAACATGGACTCGGAGAAGATGCCCAAGTAGATGCATTTTGCATTTTTGTTGCAGTTGTGGCTCCCATCCTGACAAGGGTTACGGGGTGCGCAGACCTAAAGAAAAATGGCAGAAGGTTAAAAAAATAAAAAATAAAATGCAAGCAGCTATCTCTCTAGCCACAAAAACCGCAAGAAAGCAATAACTCCTGTACCTGTTTTTTAGCGGTTGCCTGTTCCACTCCTTTGCCAAAGGGCTGAGGCCCGGAGAATCGTGCAGGACAGGGCAGACAGTTGTAACCGGGCTGAGTATTCTCGCAGCGATGGACTCCGTTATGAGAGTGGCAGGCATCCGGGACCTCTTTGCACTCGTCAATGTCCCTGCAGATGATGCCATTCCCACGGTAACCGAGTGGACACTTGGCACATCTGAAAGAGCCATCGGGGAAGCTGGTGCACTTTGTGCCAGGGAAGCATGGGCTGGACAGGCACCCGTCTGCAGGAAGAAGAAATTGTTCATTTATTATTGTATAGATATATATCTGGAACGTTTAAAAGGGTGATACTTTATAAATCTCTACTACTTACCAATAGGACATTCCTGTTTGTTGCACACCTGAGACATAGTGGCATCACCAACACAGTCCTTTCCACCATGTTTGGGAACCGGGTCAGAGCAGAGACGCTTGCGATTCTGGATTCCTCCACCGCAGGTGACGGTGCAGGTGTCCCACGGGGACCAAGGGCCCCAACCTCCATTAACTAAAAATTTAATAAAGCAAAGGAAAAAAAAAAAATCAAACAATGCCCATTATTCTGCGTTGAGTTCATACACTCTGCGATATTCTTTGTGGGTTGACATTTAACTTACTAGGACAAGGCGACTTCTGACAGTCTTCAGTTTGACGTCCTTCTCCCTGGCAGTCCTCGCCGCCCATCTGGGGCGTGGGAGAGTTGCAGAGGCGGATGCGGGTGATGACGCCCTCACCGCAGGTCACAGAGCACGAAGACCAGGGAGACCAGTGACTCCAACCGCCATCCTGTTTGACTGGGAGCATCACATACCCCGTTAATTCATCCCGCCGCGAAACGGAGAATATTCAATATCACCCTGGTTGTGTTAAGAATAGCGGGGCGACTTACAGCGCTTGTCACATTCCTGGGGGTAGCAGTCACGGGTCTGGACAGAGGTGCCCTCACAGTTGCTGTTGATGCGGTCGCAGGAGCGTCCGCGCTGCTGGATGCCACGGCCGCAGGTCACCGAACAATGGGTCCATTCAGACCAGGGAGACCATCCGTCATACCCACCAGCTGCGGGGGATGAGGGGAAATGAACTTTAGGGATCATGACTTTGAGGAAAAAATATCTAGAGAGACGCATGAAAGTTTCGAAAAGGAGGCTTACGTGTTTCACAGCGAGGGCAGCACTCCCCGTCGGGAACAGTGGCATTGGCACACGGGATGAGAGGGCAGGAGATTTTGCGACACACGGTGGCAGAGTTCTGGAACAAAGAAACGGTCAAATTAGCACAGGAATAATGAGACAAATGAATGGCTGACTGGCTACGGACAAAAAAAACAAAAAACAGGCTTTGCTCGTACTTTCCCCAAGCCTAATTGGACTAGGAGTGATCTTTATCAGAGACATGACACTGTCGCTGCGTGGATAGGAAACCTTATCCTCTCTAAATCTCTCCCACCCACACCTGAGTTATCACAGGATACGCGGAGACCTTCACAACAGGTTACAGTGGGGAGAAAGACCAACGTTGCTTTGGAGAGAGGGAGAGAGGAGAAGTTTCGATGGCTCTCAGACGGAAGCCGAACGATAATGGAGGGAGGTGCCGAGATTAACACTGTGATCACATTATCACAGCAGGGACACAGGAGGCACCTACCTGGCAGGTGCACTCGGTGCAAACGTCCACGGTCCACTCGTCTTTGTTCTTGTACTTGACGCCATTGTGTAAGCAGGCGAGGGTATGGCCCAGGGGTAGGCTGTCAGACTGGGGTACAGACAGGGAGAGAGAAGGGGGGGGTTGCTCAGGACGGAGGGTGGAAAACTCTCACTTTGCCAAGGTTCCGAGTACAAATGAATCACCGACCGACGCTGTGATTAAGACATTGCTCGGGCCTAGTGAAGCAGTGCGAATGCAACCGGTCGCCAAACATATTTGTGTATTCACATGGGTCTCATTAAGGATTTGGCCGGGGGGGCCATTACAGCGACAAGTGGCCAAGCGCTGGCAATGCGTAAACTGGAAGCACGGGAGGAAAAGAGGGAGCGAAGGACGACAAAGAGCAGACCAGACCCCGGTTGCCCTTCGAGCTTACCACTTCGTGGAGCTTCTTTGACAGCTGTTTGACAACCACCCCGAGACCCCTGAGCTCCTTGAACATGCTGGCGATGTCCTCACAGGAGAAGCCACACACGGACTGCACATCTGAACACAGGAGAGGGGAATGCGTTAGATCACCCAAGCTCCTTAAATGTACGGCCAACCAGTAGGACAGGAGCACAGCCTCGTCTCTTTGGGAGAGGCCTCACCTTTGGCTTTGTTGCCGGGGAAATCACTCCCAATGGCAGGACTGGAGCTGTTGCTCGGGTTGTCCAGGGTCATGACATCAGTTAACGCAGCTTGGGGGGAGAGGGGACAGAGGGCAAATCAACTTTTGAGCACTGGAGCACAGTGTGGTGGATTATTTGCATCCCTACACTTACGGATAACACATTTGAACGAGAGAAAATGCGTAAATGCCTACATATACATTGAATAATAAAAAAAAACATATATGTATATATACATAAATATTTGAAACGTACCTCCCCTCTGACAACCCTTATTTCTCAGTATGGCATCAAGGGTGGTGCCAAAGACAAAGCGCACGTTCTGCAGGACTCCCTGGACACAGATGCGAGACACAAACTGCAGTCAGAGACAGACCTCGCACTTTGTTGACAGTCTCTTGCCACACGAGTTATTACGCATGCACAGCACGTATTTTCGAACGGCCTAGTGTCCATCGTGGCGCGGGACGGCGGCCACCTTACCACAAATCGGTCCCTCGCGGCTCCCTTCCCGATCCGGAGGCTGGCGGTGTCCGCCACTTCCGGGGTCAGCACGGCGTGGATGGGCACGTCCATCTCCGCCACGTTCACCTCATCGCATCCCACGAGCAGCTGCGCGCGGTCGTCCTGCACGAACAGCGTGAGGTTCCGCCAGTGGCCCGTGGCCAGGTTGGCGTCCTCGATGGACAGGAGCTGCTGCTGGCTCGCGGTGGAGTAGACCACGTCCAGGGTGTTCGCGCGGCCGTTGGAGATGATCTCGAAGACGGGCCCGGAGCCGTCCTTCTTCTGCACGGTCAGGAGGCTGCTCCGGGTTTTCCTGATCTGCTTGACGTTGGCCAGGAGGAGGAAGCCCCGCTCCGCCTGGACGGAGTCGAGCAGGTCCCGGAAGGAGCTGTCGGGCACCGGGGGGATCAGGTCCGCGTTCAGGACCTTGTACGCGGGGCTGTAGGGGTCCATGCCCTTCACCAGACTCACGCCGTGGTGCCTCTTGTTCACTTGGGCCAGGTCGAACAGGTCGTACACGCCGTTGTCATCGCGACTGTCTGCGGGTCAAAGGAGACAAAGGAGAGCGCTCCTGGCGTTATTTCTCACAGCGCACGTGCCAGTGAAGAGGCAACGGCAACTCAAAAACCCCGAGCAGAACCATATAAACACGTGCACACGCTTTCTAAACAATAGACACGTTATTAGGATACTGTTCAAAAGTCGCATGGATAAACTGAGTCTATTCTAACTTTATTCCCACATTCTGAGACTCCCTTTGGCCACTTCACATCACGAATCTCATAATGAATGATCACTTTATGTGGGAGACAGTTTTTAAATCAGGAAAAAAAATAAAATATGCAATTTCACAACACAATTGCATTTTCCGTTCTCACCTGCCAGTCTTGCGCCTTCGCAACTCCAGAGCATCAACAGCAAAAAGATGCCCCACAGCATCATCTTGAAATCTCAAACGACCACTACTGCAACCAGAATAACAATAACATCGCCGAGTTAAAACATCCAGGCGACGCCTTGCATCGCGATCAATTAATAACACCATCATATGATTGAGAAGAAAAAAAAAACAACTTTCAACAAACCTTTAAAATGAAGAAAAAAAAATCCTACTACAGTGGATGAAAGTGGATGAACAGGAAAGTCCTCCTCAGGTTATTTATCCTTTAGATAGAAAAAAAAAACACTCATGAGATTGGAGTTGAGTCTTGTCCGGTAATTACTCTCCGATGCTTTCACTTACTCCACTGACTTATCTCACGAATACAAGTACTATTTAAACCCTTTGAGGACATTCCTCGGCTCCCGTCTGCACCAATGAGGCGTCTGCAGGGCAGAGGGACGGACTTGTTTTCTTACCTCACAGCCAGTCGCAGTAAGATCCGAGACGCACACATTCCTGAGCCCAATTTCCATCACTGGAAAAATATTTCATACGCGCACCACAGCCAAGACGTGGTCGTTTCCGGTCAAACGAGGGCCCGAATGTTCGTCCAACAGTCTTAATTTCATGTGGTTGACATTTTCTTAAAATATTTCCTTTTTTTTTTCTCCGTTTTTCTTTTCTTTTAACGTGTGATCCAAAAAGAAGTGGGCCAATTAGTCCAGTAGACAGGTCATACAGTGGATTTAAAGGACACATAAAACGTTGCATTATATTTCATTCCCTCCAGACAGGTATTAATTCCAGCTTGTATTTTTGGCATAAAGCGGGCGACTCATGGTGTCCCTATCATCTTGCTGTTATAAGTCTGACCGCCAGGGGACTCACTGACTGATGAAGTGTGTTTTGTCCATGAGTCTTGAGTATATAATATAATATAATATAATATAATATAATATAATATAATATAATATAATATAATATAATATAATATAATATAATATAATCATGAAAAATATAATATAATATAATATAATATAATATTGAAAAAAAACTAATAGCCTTGTACTGTTGTTAAGAACATTTTTATATAGCTTAATCCAACGGTTTTCATCCCAGGGGTCAGGACCTGAAAGACCTCGAAAGGTCACGAGATAATCGGGTAATAAAGAAGGAAAGGTTTTGTAGACAAGTGGAGTAGTGGTGTGAAGTAGCACAAAATGGGACAAGAACGCACATCTTCATGGTGAGGAGTTTATTTATTGGTATATTAAAGAGGAGGACGTGAGATTATAGATCAAATATTTGCATAGATTTCTTCCAGTTGACATCACCACTAGTATAAAGGTCAATTTTTATGGCTGCATATTTAACCTGTCACCCCTTCTCTCCCTCACTCTTCTTTCCCAGACCCGCACCGAGTAAATAACAGAACCAGGTATATTAAAGAGGAAGACGTGAGATTATAGATCAAATATTTGCATAGATTTCTTCCAGTTGACATCACCACTAGTATAAAGGTCAATTTTTATGGCTGCATATTTAACCTGTCACCCCTTCTCTCCCTCACTCTTCTTTCCCAGACCCGCACCGAGTAAATAACAGAACCATCTCCCCATTTCAGGGAAGTATTTGGTTTTTCTCATTAGAAATCGAATTCGAGTACATTTGGGACCCTTGATGCCAGCGCGCATAGTTTTGGATTCAGAGGAAAACGGAGGAAGAGGGAGTAGACGAGTGACAGTGATGAAAGTGTTCTGGAAAAAACAGGGGATCGCAGAGGCGCCGACATGCAGCGGTTACTTTGACTCTTAAAAAAAGAAAAGTAGGTTTTCTAAAAATAGGTCAGATATATGGACGAAGGACGGGACAAAACATCTGGATTGTTCTTCAGCCAGGGCACACGTACCACAGGAACGCAGGATTTTTGGGGCTTCTGGTATTTTGTGAGCGATAAAGATTTATTAAATGTATTACTCACCTTAGTGACACATAAGGCCCACATGAAGAGATAAGGGGGTGAAAATGCTCCACTGGTGATACGGTCACGCCGACACTGATGTGGAAAATTTTGATTTGGGAAATGGGATGGACTGGGACCCAGCGTCCCACGGGAGCGTTCTTTTTTCTTTTCTTTTTTTTAAATCATAGATATCATCACAGATGTCATAGGCAGGTGTGACTGGGCACATCTCTTTGGGTGTGACGTTGGGCTCACAGTGTGGGCGGTGTTCCTGGCAGGCTCGCGTCGGGGGTGGAGAGACTTTACAAGCGCCGAGGAGCACCGGCTGAACTGTGCCAAGACTGCAGCGGAAACGGGGCCCATAGATAGCGAGTGTTGACTCTGACTGTATTCCCTGGGATTACGTTCCCATCGGGGGAGCAACTTCATTGGGTGTGGGAGTGCATCCATTCATTCGTTCATTCATTCAGAGGATTTTGAGTGAGGAGAACGAAGAATCGGGAGCAGAATCGTGACGCATGTATGATAAAAAAAAAAAAAAAAAAAAAACGTAGTAGTTGACAGGTTGGAAACACTCCACAGGCATGCAGTCCAAACAAGTCAAAAATCCCAAAGAATTACGCAGACAGTTAGGATCCCTATCAAGGAGGAGACAGATCTCCATGGCAACAGATACAACCTCGGAAACAACAGTAAGAGCGCCAGCGTGCACTGTGTATACATTGGTGAACTAATGGATAATGACATGCATCTTAGCAGGCAGGTGAAAAGCTTGCAAGTTATGCCCGCGCATGGCCTTGGGCCACAGAAGAGGTCGTCGTCAGGGGATAAACAAAGAAAAGGGCAAATCTATCCGTACAGGGTGTCTGTTCATAGTAGCACGCGCATTGAAGGCGCACATCTCCACTTGAAAAGCGGTAATGCTCAAATCACAGACCATTAAAAAAGATAGTAGCTTATTCCAAATCCAAATGCCTGGCAAAGCCTAGCTATTTTGCTGTCAGTTCAAAGCGTGACTTTTTCAATTTATTACCATACCTCCCCCCCCCACCCCCCCCACCTCTGTTACTTTCAGTCAACGTGTTTGTGACTCCATGGAAACTCCGTGCTCTTCTAGATTAGGGCAGCTTATAGAATTGATGTTAGGCAACATTTTACGCATTTGTAGCCCTCGTAACAACAGGATGAGACTTGCTCCGGGCATTTAAATCTCATGCTAAGGACGTAAACAATAATTTTTTTTTCCCAACTCCTTGATCTCCGCTCTACCCTCCGTTGCTAAAACGATTGAAAAGAAAGGAAAGGCACAGACTGACCTTGTCTTCCTCGTTTTTCTATCACTGGACACTCAGTTTTCCAGATAACGCGAATTTATGCTCAAGGTGAGAACAGGTTTTGTTATTCATAACACACTCCCCCAACATGATCATATAAGGTTAGTTGGACCTTTATTGATGCCCGCAGGGTGTTGCCCCCCCCCCCTCAGCTGAAGTCTTTAACTGCAGAATAATCCGTTTACCTCAAAGGAGTGGAGCGTAAAGACATGAGAATGAAACGAAAGACAAGGACACATAAACTTTTTTTCATTTTATTTCTGTGTGCCAAGCCAGCCTCGCTTGAGCGCGTCATTCTTCAGACTGTCAGTCAAAAAACATGCCCCCCGGGGTGGGTGTGGGTGTGGGGGGCGAACTCATTTAGTTCATGTTTGAAGGGAAGATTTTTTTTTTCTTCTCTACAACAGCTGGAGAATGAAAGTGGAAAGATTTAGCAACAGGCCGGTGCAGCTACTCGTCATACGCATGAGTCACTGATAAACAGATTTGATGTGGGTACTGGAAAGGTCAGTGGTCAGTGGTATGTAAATTGTTGATTTAAGTTCTACCGTTGCTCAATAATCCGACGAGATGTCCAACTCTGAATAGTGATAGAAGCAGGTTGTGTTTAACAGTCAATAACTATTTATTTGTTTACAGAGTGGCCAAGTGCTCATCCAGGGAACCTTAGGAAACAAATGTTGTCATTTATAAAAAAAACTGAAGGTGGTTTGTTTCCAGACTAAACGACACACACACACACACACACACACCCACACACACACACACACAAACCCTTCAGCTGTTTCTTTTTCCCTCAGCACTCCATGCCAGATCACGTAAATGACTTGGACCCCACGGCCATTGTAAATCACTTATTGAAATCCGCGCTTCGACTCGCAGAAAAAAAAAAAAAAAAACTACCGATACCGATGGCTTTTTGGAACGAGTGCAAAATGATTTCCTGTGAAACTGCATTATAAGAACGTGGCCTTTCCAGGGTCAAAAAAATAAAAAAAATAACACGAATGTCAAAAGTATTATCCATCCACATGTTTCCCAACCATCCGCTCTTATTGACCTGCACCATAAATATTATATGCATGTTGTGCGATGCGGTGATATGTGCAGTGGACGTTGATCTGCGCGTAACGCAAATGAACGGGACTTAAGCTTGAGGTCGTGCGCTGTTGTAAACACTGTCCCTGCAAATGAGCACTGGAGTCGGTACATCTTGCGGATGGCATGTAGCTAGCTCATCCTTGGATGCGTGCACGGAAGAAAATGATGAATTGGTTGGAGTCGAGTCTGGCCGATTCCGGCAAGTGATGTCAGAGGCTGATTATGTTGGACGGATGCTCTGAAAGCCATCGTCTTCTCTCCCTCGCCGTTCCCGCACAGACACCGAGCCATCCATGGCTCTCGCCACGTGCCAGTTTTTTTCTCTCTTTGGGTGCGCCGAGTGATGGCGGTGGCCGCTGGCCTCGCGCACCTTTGACTAAGGAGCTGACAGACCACGCGCCCACTCAGCTGCGAGGGCCCGCTCCCCCCCCCGGGAATGTTGGAGGTCGTGGCGGCGAGGCCCGGCCGAGTGGCTCGCTTTGTGCGAAAGGGGGGAAGCCGAGCTCATCGCGCCGGAGTTCCCGATGACCACACATGTGGAATGTGGCTTTTGGCGAAGGCAGGCGCGACGCTGCAATTTTATCGCAGACAAGTCCACCTCCAGACGACGCGACGGTGCGGCGGAAATGACAGCGAAGCTTCGAAAAATGCAGTTGGGAGAGAGGGAGACCTGGCAGCGGACCAGAGGCGAGAGGGCTAACGTGGACGGCCAATATCAGCATCTCAAGGTTAGTGGATCAGCAAACAGCTGGCACACATTTCCACACCGAGCATAGACGGCCTGACGTGAGCCTTCATTTGAGTCAGGTTCCTGACCACCCAGCCGAGCTCAATTCAGAAATCACCCCTCCTTTTTAACCTTTGGTCTCTGAAAATAGCAGGCCACTTCACTGAGTTCACCAGACAGGAACCTGCTTTCGGCGGCTAAAGTGAGTTGATTTATTTTTCACACTGAATATTTGGTTTATTTCTGCATTTTCAGCCAGAGCGCCAGTGGGCGTATCTCCCCAAATGTCAGGCTATTCCTTGAAGCACATAAAATAATACGAATTCACCCAGGCGTCCAAAGTGATGTAACATTTGGTCAAGCTGAGGCAAAAAATGAATGCGCGGTTTCAAGGAGTTCGGCGGCTGCGATTCTTTCAGCTGGAATCGCCGGCTCTTTGGAACCAGTCCGGCTCCATTGCACAATATGAGATTTCCCTGAAATGAATGGTGTGTTGTATTTTTGATCTTTTTTTTTTTTTTTCTTCCAAACACGAGAGCACCTGAGGATTGGGGATGCGAGTTCATGTGAACTTGTACTCTCAGCCCTTCTTCTATGTGGAGATCGGTCTCGGGCAAACCGAGCACCAGTGGAGCCCGTCTCTCCCACGATTCCTCAGTAGGAAATAGCGGCCTTATTAAGAAAGTACCTCACCGATGGTGTTGTGCATTGGGCTGTGGAGAGCACACTTAAAGTAAACACCACTATATCATCCTCCCACACACACGCTTCCAGTTCATTTCGCCATGTGATCCTGCTTGTCTTGGCCTTCTCTCCTCAAAGTTCCACTGGATTTAGGAAGCGTGCTCTCACATGTCCACCCAGAAGGACATTCAACTCCGAGCAAATCCGCCAGGTGAGGCCAACATGCCCACCGCGCCATTAACGACGCAGCATTTACGACGGAGGGCGCCGCAGTCGGCGCGGCATACCACTTCGCACTTTTCCCATGACATCACAGGTCTGTGCTGATGAACGGGCGCTCACTTTGTCTAAATGATCGAATGGAGTTGGATACGAGCCCACGGGGAGCCCTGCCGCTGCACGATGTAGCGTTAAGCACTTCCACTGCGTTTTATTATTTGGCGCTTTACAGGAGCACTGAGCTCGAACCTACTCGGTGACCCTTGACCTATTTATTCTTCGAATGTGAGCTAAGACGTTGGCTATTTTTTGTACATAGATGTTCCTGTTACTTTGGAACTTGTATGATTCAGAACGAAGTATTAACCAATGTCCGTTTAGTGGAATATGTTTAAATGAGCTCATATTTTTTACCCTGCAGCAGGATTGTGACAAACAGTAGAGGTAGTGGAAAGTAGTTATCTGCTAATGCAGTCAGCGGACACAAAGCAATACAAACATACTGATTGGAACAGATTTAAAGTTACGAAAGGGGAAATATAAGGGGGGAAAAAAAAAAATGATTTTAGGTAAATGAAGCTTGTGGAAATCATTGCCATTCTTCTTTTTTACACTTTTGCTTTGAATTTTCATGCAGGAAAGAAACGTAGGATTTTAAGCGACAAATCAAGTCTGCCCGCTTTATCAATCGAAGCGCGGGGAGAAAATGTTCCATGAAGTAGCGGCGTGTAGGCAAGTCTCATTGATGGGTATCAGTGGCAAATAAATCACCTGGGGGCGTTATTCTTTGAAAAAAACCTCACTGCTCACGTGCAGGATGAACATTCTTTGCTATCTAGCCGGAGGAGATCAGAGACGGTCCCCTGCCGGGGCAGCTTTGGGACAGGAGTCCCCCTCGCTTCACCCCTCAGTGAGACAAATGTGTCATTTTAAGATCCACAGCACGTGACCGACCTACTTTCCACACTGGCCTTCCAGTCGGGCCTCGCATGAGCCTATGTTTTCCTTTTTTGACCGAAATCAAAACACCCAATTGTCATTCGCACCACTTCCAGACGTACTCGAGGCCTTGTGCGTGCATGCTGGTGGCCGATTAAAGTCGTCTTTACGATGCAAAAAACGCCAGGTTTTCAAGCAGAAGCTGTCCTATGTTTGGCATTCCTTACATTCTTGCAGATGTTTTTGCTGAGTAGAACCAGGTGGGGTTTTTTTTTTTTTTTTCATATTTTCCAGTATCCTTATGGCGCACAATTGCCTTGAGCTATAGGTCACACATTTCTGCAGGAGCTGGCGCAGGAATGCCCAGCACATACTGCACATGATCGGGTTTGCCTCCCAGCGCATGACCTGCCCCTGTGTACTGGAGAGCATGTTTTTCTGCAATTGACGGCGCGGATCCGTTTGTGTGCCCGCACTCCTTGCCCGGACGTTTGCAAGTGATGAGTGACTGCGTAACACTCTTCGCAGTTCAGTGGCATTTACTTAGAGGTTGTGTTTTTTTTTTTAATCTCTTGCCATTTGGCGTCACTTTGAAGGTCTGAAAACGCACCATGCAATATTTACTGCTGATTCAAAACAGTTGGCTGCGCCGAGCAAGTGTCCACCGCGTTCTGGGAAGTGTGCCGCCGAGAGCCATTCCACCGCTCTTCTCCTGGAAACTGATCAACAGAGTCAGCCAGGGTCACAGCGAAGAGGCAAATTAATGGCAGTCGTTTATTTTATCGTCCTCTTTGTGCTTAATCAAGCCGAGAGCCCTTTTAATTTACTGCCGCTTGTGTTGTTCTTTCCAGTGGCTCCATGTCTGCCAAGTCTCACAGGCAACGCATCAAAGACACCAACTTTAACTCCAAACGTTTTTTTTGTTTGTTTTTTTTTCCTATCACGTGTCGGGTAATTCGCACAACATGGGTTGCTCTCGCATGGCAGCTCCGCCGGAGGTGTGCGTGTCATGCGAAGGCCGCCTAAGAATGTACTCAAACACAGATATTGTCTTGGCTTTTTTTTTTTCCTTCTTCTTTAACCCCCTTGTGATTCTGTTCCCTCCGAGCCCGCGAGGACCTCTAACAGCTCGCAGAGCGCCTAAAGGAAGCGCTGACTACTGTTTGTGGCCTGTGCATCTTGAAAATCTATCACTGCCTTTCCTGCAGCGGCCGGGGAGGTTTTCGGAGCTGGAGGTTCTCGTCGATAGGCACACGGTATACATTGAGATGAGTTATTACAGCTCCTCTGAGTGTCTCGTTTTAGTTTGCTTCTGTGAGGCCACTGTGGCTGTAGTTTCGAGGAAAGGTATCCCGCCCAGCCAAATGACGTCTCTAATATGTCTCACGTTGTTGCAGTCAGCCTTACGCCATTGTTATAAAGGCCCCAGCACAACATGTGAGTGATTTACTGTCCAACCTGGTAAATCGGTTAAACTGTTCGCACACGGTAAGTCGTCCCAACACGTGACCGGTTCGGCAGCGGCCCGGAGGCCAAACCTGGACCCGCGTTGTCCCGGTTGCTCAGGAGGGCACTAAAACAGAGCGCGTCCGCTTATTTTTCGCGCAGTTCAACATCGGTCAACCACCACATTTTGGTTTAAAGCACAGCAGTGCAACAAAGACAACAGAGCTGAGCGTGGTCATGGGGCAATCGTGCATTTTCCAAATGAAAAATCAGTACGTGTAACACGTGCGGCATCTTTATGTCCATCTCATGCAAAGTTTCATAGTTTTGCGGCTTAAAATGCCTTTGATGTTGTGCAATATAGTTCCTTCCTCTTGACCTTGCCAAGACTTCCAAAACTGTATTTCAAATTCTGGTCCTCATTTCATTCTATTTAGCTGGGCAAGTCTTTTTTGGAGTCCTGACACTGACCCCATAGCTGCCAACTGTAACACCGACATTGTACTATTTTCATTCAGTGCAGCATCTTGCATGAACTATATGCACTTTCTGGAAGCGCAGGGCGAGTGTGAGCTGCAGGCTTTGGTTGCGACACGTCGGCCAGAGAGGTGACTTGTTGACTCGCGGCAATCTTGGAAACGCACATTTTGTGGAAGCAGACGAGGGACCAGCAACGTTTTTGTAGGTCACGCAGGGGCCGTGCATCACTTCCAGACATTCGTAACGTGGAACGAGCAGATGTCCTCCGAAAGGCGCCGTGTCCTTCGTGTACTCAATATCGCGGCTGCGGCACCTTTCTTTGAAAAAAAAAAAAAAACGCCATTAACATCTGTGGTTCTTGAAACACTGAAACGATCCTCCGCACATCGAGGCGCTTTATTTGAGAGCAAGTTTGTCTGATGTTTCCAAAAATCTCCTCGTGAATCGCAACTACAAAGCATCGATTCTCTGAAGGGAATTAGGAATGGATTAAGCTGTGATGAATTCCCACTCCATGTTTTTGCCACATGTGTCCTACATTTTTCCCAATAATCAGTTGATAAATACCTTCAAGTGATTTCCCAAGCTTTTGGATCACGATGGTGTGCGAGGCGGAGGGAGTTTGGCAGCAAATACCCGTTTGTGCTATAAAAAGAGAGGAAAATAGAGGAACATGCTCATCACCCACTCCGATTGACTATAAAAAGGGCCAAAAAAAAATGCGAGGAATCTTCCCCACGTTTCAAGTGCTTCTCACCTCTCACCGCAAAAAGAAAAAAAAAGAAATGGTCATTTCCCAGAAAAGGGGGATGATATATCTCGTCATTAGCCCCTTTTCACAATGCCGGGAATACCCCCATTCCTTTCCATGCCTCTCGAATCGGAGGTTCCCTCCGCCGGTGTGGAGTTATAACTCTTTTTGTCATGTCAGAGCATTTACGGTAAAGCTGAAGCATGCGCGAGCTGTGTCTCTGGGGGCCCTGAATGGAGACTCCACATTCTTGCCCGGTTTGCAGTGAAGTGAATCGGGGGTGAACACCAGTCTGGATCTCTCTGGATGGAAAAGGATTTTCCCAGTGAAAAAAAAGGAAAAAAAAAAGCGAACGTGAAGTGGAAATATATGCAGAAGTTTTATTCCTGACGACAATGTATCACTGAAGGTCTCCGCGGCAGCTCCTATAGACAACCAGAGGACTGCCAGAAACAAATGTCAGGGAGGCCGATTACTTTCCTGCGTGATTTGTTCTGCACATGGGGAACAACTCGGAACAGCCACCAGACAGCTGCCTGCAACATTTTCCAAGCCGGAGCTTTGGCCGCGTGCGCAATGTAAACACGACTCCACTTTACAGTCGGGTGCACTCATGTGAGAGCTGCACGTGCAGTTATTCCAGTGGAAGCTGCCGCAGGTTGACATTGGAGCGGCGCTGTGGAGCGCCGCGCGGAATCGGCGCCATCCCTGTCTCTGTGTTGACGGTGGGTACCGGGCAGAGCCGCTCGACCCAAAAAACGCGCGCTCCGACACGTTCCCGCACTTGTCACATGACTTCCTGCTTGTTTGTAAATGCCGATTCCCCCGCGTAGTATTTGGGCGACAGTGTGCATTTGTTCAACTACACGCCACTCTGCCGCCGTGGTTTACGGCCATGTCAGATCAGAGTACATAAAAGTCAGTCGAGGCCCCTTCTTGGATTCCCCTGCGCAGCTTCACCGGTCCACGTTTTAAAGGGAGATTTCTTTAGCAGATGACTCCAGTGTGGAAGAGAAAAGCTCCATTTACGGCGTGAAAGGAGTAGCACGTGGTGAGCGGTGCGCCAAATCAGCAGGAAGGTCGGCGTGTCTTTCGTCGAACTCCTCCAAACGCTGATGAAGGGACGAGCTGGCGAATCCATCAGAGATCGCACAGAGCGGCGCTGAAGCCCCGATGTTTCCCCCCCCAACAACTTTGCTCCGACTGCGCTGATTGGCGAAGAAGTGTGCCAGGAAATATCGCAGGCCCCGGGTCACTTATTCAGCATATTTCCTCTGAAATGTCAGTTCGGTTTTCGTATTCACTTCCAAAGCCACCAGATCCGACAGCGCATGTCCGGCATAAGTCAAAAATATATAGTTCAAGGAAACATTGGAGGTGAGGCTCCTATCGAGCACTGGGCCTCTGAGTATTGGCCCTTTGAGTAGTTTCTCCACCCCCCCCCCCCCTCCTCCTGGCTCATGCATTATGGGTACTTCCTCACTGGAGGTCCTGCACAGGAGGCATTTGCCTTTTGGCAATGTGCTGTGACATGGAAAGCGGAGAAGCAGAAGCAAAGTGTTTTGCTCTCCTCCGTTGGCGGATGCCAACGCGTCGTGACTGGCGCTTTCCGGGTGGTGCTCCCGCTCGGGAGGTGCCCTGCCTGCTGAGCCGTGAGCGGCTTGATGTTTTTTTTTTTTTTTTATCGTCACGCACCCTCCATCATGTCACTTCCTGTTTTATTTTGGTGTTGACTGTTCCACTCTCATTTCCGACCCCTTGACTTCCTGCCTTCCCCAGGTTGATTGTCCCCACCTGTGCTCCCGATTGCCCACACCTGTGTCCCTTTACCTTGTGTGTGTATATATAGTCCTTGTCTCCCCGTGTCCTGCGCCAGGTCGTCTTGTGCTTACGTTCCCAGTCAGCCAGTGGACACTTCGGGGATTTTGCCTCGTGCTCTTTTGGCATCGCGTGCGTGAATGATCAAGGGAGAGCTTTTTGCGTCTTTGGCTTTTTTTTGTCCTGAGTCTTGAATTTGAGAATAAAGGAACAAGGCCTCGTAGTCGGTGCGCACACTCGTGAGGCCTCCCTCCTCACCTCTACGTCCTGACACGCTGACCCAGTTACACAAACGTCAACAAGTCAATGTCTCGTGAAGAAGGATCCTGTAATAATATTAATCCTAATAATGACAACAGAGTCCAATTACTCTCCATAAATCATCCTAATCTCATTATGGCATCTCATAACTTCCCCTTTTTTGTTCAATTTTCTGTCCGGGCGAATAATGCCAGCAAACCTATAATTGAAACTGACCACACGAGTGCCACTGGGGAATGTGAAAATGATGACCTCATGGGTCGCCATAGCTGCTGGTAATCACAAAACGGTGTCATAAGCGAACTTTGAAAATGTCCATCAGAGAAGACAGCGTGGTAACTCTCGCGAGCCTCTGAAGGGTATTCCGTGGATTGTTGAGATGACAGCAACAGACTGCTGACACAGTAATTCGAAAACACAGAAAACCCAACACAGCTAAAGCTCTAAATCCTCCTGGTCTCAGACAACAAAAATTAGGCCTCTGGTGTTCGAAAAATCTAAAGGATTACTCGGAGCTTTGTGAGCTTCTAAATTGTTGTCTCCGTCGTGCCTCATGTGACACTGGAAGGTAGGCAGACGCTCAACGGGGTGTTGATGTGTTCCAATGTATGCCCCCCCCCCCTCCCATAAAAAATGAGAGAGTTGAGAGTTTATCGCTCATAGCTTCTTTTTTTTTTTTACCTCAAGAAATCTAGAAAAGGATAGAACCAGAGGGAGAAGGCACAACTCAGTTACATCAGCATTTCAAATACTCGACATTTCCTGGAAACATAAATTCAATGGGCTTTTATTGGAATAGCTGTGATCAGTGGACTTGTCCACTGTGGGACGTAAAGCCCGCAGTCGTTTGGCAAGGCGCTTCGGTTCACAGCACGTTACTCTGCATTGCACCTTGTGCCAGAATTAAATCGACCTTTTATTACTCCCACCGACGATGTTACATAGTTATCAAGTGACTCACTTCTACCTTCTGGATGGACACAAAACACCTCTGGCTGGGTCAATAGTGCGGAAGGGGATACGCCGCGTCGGAAAACGAGTGATGACTTTCAACATAAAGCACGTGTAATTAGAAAATGTGTGCAGCGTACTATCTTTTGTTTACGGATACTCAAGAGGTCAACGAAATCTAATAAAAGCATGCGGGTCATGGTGTTGCCCGTCGTAAAATATCATGAAACCCGCTTTTTCCGGCCTGTCTTGAGGCACAAATAACCTCTTCTCCAACAGTGCGAGCTAGTGGTGCTTAAATAAATAGACATGTAAATGCGGGGCCGTTCTTGTAGCGATCTCCCCCCCCCCCCCCCCGAAGGATTTATTAGACCCCGGCCGAAGGATTTATTAGAATCCCGTTTTCCTCTTGAGGCGCTCTCTCGTTTCCCCGCGCCAGCGCTGCACCTGGACGACACGGCTACTGTACACACAAACGACCACAACCCCGGGGGCATATACTGTATGTCATCTGTATGTGCTGTGTGTGGCTGCGGTAGCAGTTCAGGGAGGTGGGTGAAGATTCACGACGATCATTCTTAGTCGTCGTAAACGTGTTGCACAAACTGCTACATTTAACTGCCCAATAAAGTCCACCGGTCAATAAAGTTTGACCTTTCACATATCTATCTCTGTAGATATACAGTAGGCATGCGCATTAATAATAGCTTCGTAATCGCTTTTTTTTTTTACTATATTAGCTTTGTTTATTTTTCCGTCTAACCTCGCACCCATCCTTTTTGAACAGTGAAGATTCATTTGGGCAGCTGCGGTCTGAGTAACGCAGTGACTCGCCTGGCAGACTTGGCGCCGACGCCTCATTTGTCGCAAACCTCACTGAGTCACCTCTGTGTTATGCTGCTTCACTCACTGTAAAAGCGAGTGTGTGTGTGTGTGTGTGTGTGTAAAGGTACACATATCTGTCTTGCTCCTTTGTGGACCGCTCACGTGGCGAGCAGTCTGTCTCGGGGCGGTGTCGTAGAAGAATGCACACTTGACGGACCCCGCCCCCCCCCTCCCACGAGAGTCCCGATGTCTCCTGGTCTGGCCCACCATGTAGGCCGAGCCGGTCAGCTTCACCTCCAGCTGAGGAACAACCACTTGTACTCCTCCGCTAGACATGGGATTACATTTTTGCACTTTTAAGACTGTTCATTGACACAAACTGATTGGTGTTTTGCAAAGATATAAAATGACCGACCTTATAAGGAAAAACTGCTTTAAAAATGAAAATAAAGTCACAAAGCAATTTACTGCATGAAGAATCGAAGCCATCTAATTTTACCACTAATTCATACGTCGTCCTGCAACATTAAGCGCTACCTTTGTTTCAGTGTTTGCAAGTACTCTCAACTTTAGTCAGACTTTATAGACACACCTATAAGCATGCCGACAGATTTTTGTTGAACCTTTTTTAACTTCGGTCAACCATTGTGTGTGTCTCAGAGCAAACGTCTCCCTCTCCCCATACAGAAAATGGGAGCGCTTTCCAGACGCCACAAAGGGAGTTCTTATCTGAGAGGCTCAGAAGAGAGGAAACCTTCCGTTGCCATGAGCACTTTAGAAAATAAAGGAGAACAAACAAAAAAAAGCCCCTTTGGTCTCCCCGAGGCCGAGCGACGCTGCGTGTGCAGATATCCCGTCTGACTGGACGTGGATCTGAGAGGCAGAGAGGAACGTCAGCTATCCAGCGGGATGCAGGTCTTGATGAAGGCATCGCACTACAAAGGACCAATAAATGTCCTCTACTTCCCCCCATCAGCCCGCGAATCCCTTACCCAGCTGTCGGTGAGGCCGCTCAGACGATAAGCGCTCTCTCGGACCGGGTCCTCTTAACTCCAAGCAACACGTTCGACAGATGTGTGATGTTTGAATTTGCTTAGCTGAAGGTGGATGAGTTTGACAGGGTCCCCTTGGGCGTATAAACTGACCTCTCCGTCTGCCAGCATAACACAGCGTCAACGGCGCTGAGGACTGACAGAATTGACTTAAACACACAGTTTTTTTTAAAAACAAGTATTGGCAGTGTTGTAAATTTCGAAAAAAAAATGAGGCTTGAGTGAGCGACTCAAAAAAAGGCCTTCTGAAAATTTGACAGGGCACTCTGGTTCCGTGTTCACCGTAATATTGTTTTCGAGCCCACTGACGGGGGCCGTGATATTCTCGTGCAACTGCAGATATAATGCTATAAAAGCCTACATAAACCAATTTACGCCACACTTCTAAATGTGCTATACAAACGTCCTCCCGGCATTGAGGACTGTCGGTGTAGGACGGGCCTCTCATCTGTGAACGGTAAGACTCCCCACAGAGGAATTTGAAAACAGCCATACAGTACATTTCTCCAAATTCACAAGCAATTTCGCAAGTCCAAAAACAAGTCGTTTCCAGGCTGGAAAAAAATAGCCCGCTCTGAGGGGAGCTCTCTATCTGGAATTCATATTATAAACTGCTGACATGGCAGCAGTTTTATTGTTCTTCTGTTTTATTTTGAAACGTCTCTCCAGTGGAAAGCCTTTTAAATCTATCGTCCACCTGACGGGTTAATTCTCTTTTCTGTTCTGTTGAACGCGCACCGAGCTTGTCCGCTACTTCAAAGTCCGTGTACTCTGGATTGTGGGATTTGTTATACACCATAGGCTGGGGGAACATGCGTAATTAGTCTTATCCTTATCAAACATGGGAAAAGTGAAGGAATGTCTGAAGGATTTGGCTAAGAAAACAGAAACAAACAGCGAATGAACAACTGGCTGCCATCCTTCCACACCACCACAGGAAGGGCCAGCTCCCCTCTGGGGCAGCTTGACACGGTTCCAAAGTCCCGGGGAGAAATCGGGGTCAGACGAGTCCAGACTCTATCGCCACAGGAACCTCTCGCGATGAGTTAATGGCCAGGGGCTATTTCGGGTGGATGAAGGTGTGGGTGGTGGGGTGGGGGGGGGGGGGGGGGGGGGGGGGGGGGGATAGTTTCTCGTCAGCCGGTATAAAATATAAAGGTGGAAATGGACCCCGGCAAAGACGTTTTTGGAGCGCATAACTGAGAAATGTGTGCGGTGAAAGACGCGCATCCTTTTTGTTCGATTCTCGAAAGCATTGCGTGCGTTCCGTAAGGGAACTGATATTTACCGGAGATGGGTGCTTAAAAATACAAACACACATTTGTGGCGTTCATCGCCTGCGACAGCTGGCAAACTCAGTGTGTGAGGGATCATCAGAAGAGCTCCCCCGAGGGTCCTGCCAGAATTCTCCCGAGACTGAGACTGAAACAAGACTCTGGTGCATTGATGGGGTTTGGGAAAATTCATCTTTAAGCGCCTTAAACTGACACGATCCAAGTTGCTTTACGCACGACCTGGAAGGGAACTTGTGAGGAAAAAAACCCTTATCGGGGACATGCGTCATAAAATTGTCAAACTCCACATTCAGGATTCAAGTTTGAAAGACAATGAGGATGAGAATGTATTTGCCTTAGTACTCCCATTAAAATTCGGGTGGTTCCATTTCGAAAATGTAGCCCATGTCAGCTGCGCTTGTACTGTAGTCATCCATATGCGCAGACAATTATATCAGAATGAACTAGAACGTCCAATTGCTTAATTCTTAGCATCACACACGCACGTGTATCCATTCCAACGAATGCTCCCATTATTTATAGGACTGACTGGGAAAGGACTGGTCTGGCCTATATGGCCTGAAACAGCTGGATGTGTAGATATATTAAAAGCAGATGTGGCACGGAATGTCCGCCGCATTGGAAAAGCTGATTGAGCTTATACCTTTCTCGTTAGAGGGGGGGGGGGTTAACAGTCACGCGTCTGCTGGAGTGGGATTGACGCGCTCGGCGGCCTCCGCGCACCTCGCTCTTTTCCGTGGCTCGGTTTTCTCGAACCCAGGCAAAGCGCTTTGGCGGATGCCGATCGGCGGAGACAATGTCAGGCCATGAAACGGCGAGAATTTATTGTCTCGTCTTCAGCTGTTGTTGCGTTGGGATTGCGGCCCCGCGAATACGTTTCCATGTGGTGTCTGTCTGCACTGCGCATTATCGGCAGCCAAAAGCATTTCAGGGCCGCCACCAGCCCTTTTTGGGTCGAAAACCCGCTACCTTCTGGATCCCAGCGAAGCCAGTCGCCGTGGGGTCGAGTTCATGGCGCGCTCGGCTCTTATGCGGCGGGGAAAGTTCTGCTCTCCAACGTTAGAACACGGCGACAGCAACGGCAATATATAGAAAATGCAATCCTGAGCGGAATTGGCCTAGTGGACCCCGAACGTTTCCCCTGACTGGAAAGCATGACTGCACTGGTTATGAACTTCTCCTGCAGACCGCATCTGATGTAAACACACGTGTGGAGCGCGTGTGCAGCACATGCGACACCCCTATAAGGCGTCTTCTGTCCTAAATTCAGGTTCAGGTTGATTCCAAGCCCTCCGGCCTGCAGCCGGAGCCCGGCCTCCCCCCCCGCCGGCGCCGCGAGCAGCACGCGCCGCGGCAGGTATTTCGCACTGTGAGCACCTTGCCAGGCCCCTTCCAAATGGCAAACGCATCTGGCCCCTCAGCAGAACATTTCACCTCGAGCCCAGTAGCTCGGCGCAGAGAGGCTTATTTATTGTGATTTGAACATGCAATCATGGAAAGTTTGCGAGCGCACCTCTCTGTAGACGTTAGACAACCAATTTCCTTCTGCCGCATCGCTTAGTGCCGCGATAGCGCCGCGGGCTGCTTGTTGATGGCGCTCCCGAGACGCGGAGGAAGCGATATCCGCACCACAAATGCCGGGTGTAGGGCCGTTTAATGATTTTGACTTGCGTTTGGCCCTGCGTTTGGCCCTTTTTTTTTTTTTTTTAATGTTTCCAACACAACTTCCTCGGCAGGCATAAAGACTCAGTAAGCGGGACCGCTTCCTTCGCGCTCGCATGTGCCTGACCTGTGACGATGAACATCTGTGACAACGCCGTCTGAGATGACGTTACAAAGTGATCTGCGGTCCGTGCGGGGTAGAGCGAAGACGTAATCCGATGGGCCCCCGAGAAGGTTACCGAATTAGATCATGTCTTTGTCAGCATCCAACAACATAACTGTGGCGAGTGTAAAGGGCTCATTAATAAACATTAGAAGCCATCTCAATGGCCAGGTTGTCCGCAACACGTCATGTCTGGGGCTTAGGGATTACTTCGCGGCGGCTGTTTGTGAGTTGTGCTCGGAGTCGCCATTCAGCCACATTCGGAACCGGTGGCGCTCCGCTCCAGCGTGCGGTGCCTTCAAAGACATTGTTCCCCGTCCGCTGTCTCCATGATGTCATTGTACATAGCCAGATCACGGGACCGCGGCCGCTGATCCGGTCGTTCAATTTTTACACGAATAAAAACAACAGAGGGTGACACAGACCACATGTCGCCTTTCGCCTGGCTCTGTTTTGTGAACAGAGCAGATTTTGACCCCCGAGAAACAAACGATATTCGCACACACATATCACAACATATTGTGTGTGCGTCTTCTGGATGTGTAAATATGCAGCCGCTTGCTTTTTACTAATGTTTGTAATGCCAGACTATGTCATGCTGAGTTCCGATAAGAACAAAGCACACGACGAAAAAAAACAAACTTCAAATGTAGGCGGTTAATTAAAATTAAGAATGAATATTAAAATACAAAAATACATGACGCACCCACTCCTGGGAGAGAGGTTGTTGAATATCATGTAGGATGGATACAGCATTAGAGGGAAATATGTATTGCCATCCTCATGCTATAAATCAACGTTTATTTATGAATTATTCAACATTTCCCCTCACAAAAGATCTTGTCGTTTTTTGGGGGAGTTGAACGAGTAAGGGTTGGCCTTTTTCCGCAGAGGATGACTGTTTTGGGGACATTAATAAGGAGACGAAGAGCCATAAAGAAAGGATATAAAAGAAATATGTTCCGGTTATAAACACTCAAATTATCCACCGTTAAGTGAGAAAGCCTTGTAAACAGACACACCAGGGGAAGAAAATATGATAAAACCGCAGGAGCCCAATCATGTTCCTTGAAAAGGAACATTTCTATGGCTTTATACCATGGAACTGTTGTATCTATAAAATGAACTTGGCACACGGCCTTGCCTCTTCAGAAAAAGCTCCCAATGAACGGCTTCTAAAATGATGCTTATTAAATGTCTAGAGCGGCACGTTACACAAGAATTATATATTTTTTAGATATATTTATATATAGAGGCCTGAGTAGTATATATAGTTTTTTTTTTTACAGAATGCCTTTCAGCATCCCAAAGGTGACAAACCTAATGTCACTCAAATATCCCGAGTAATCGAACAGAGACTCGATGAAGTAAAAATGTTTGGCCAACTCTTTCCCTGGAGTCATGTGACGCTGTGAAAAATGAATAAATAAATAGCCTTCCGCCGTGACTTTCCTGGAGGGTTGCATTACAGAAATAAAAATGTCCGGGAGCCACATGTGACTCAATACTCCAAATGAAATATTGTGCTTTTAAATCCAACACAAAGTGCGTAATACGTCTTGGAATGACGGGCGATTCGGCAGCAAAAGACAGAGCCACAAACTGAAACTTTAGACCCGACGTAGACATTGATTTCCTCACTTTGACAGCTTTTCCAGATTGTTGCAAACTTTGAAAGGTATTAAGTCATTACTTCATTGGCGTTCCATTCAGAAACGAGTGGTGACTGGAGCGCCGAAGGCGAATACTGCCACCCAAAGGGACAAATGGCCTGCGTCTTAAAACACCACGCATGACTGATAACAAAGGCAACTCGTTTATACGTAGGCCTAAGTTGGTCGCCATGTCAATATGTCGTCACCATTGGCTACACGCTGAGGAATCTCAAGCGCTGAATTTTGGTACAGGCGTACAGTAACGCGCAAAGAAGGAATCCCCCAGGTTAGATCAGGTTTTTAAAAAAGTCATTACTTGACTAGAAACGGGCATTCGGCGTCCCTTCAGGCTCAGGGACACCGAAGGGGCCAATCGTAATTCATCGATCAATTAAATAATGCAACCAATGTATACATCGTAAACCCAGGGCCCCATTCTCACGTCTGCCAGACCAAATCGCCCACATGCTGATAAAAGGTTGGCCAAACTGTTGAATTTCAGTCATGCTTCTGAATGAACTATTCGCATCTTTTTACCTCATTTAAAATTTCGAAGGAATGTTAGAATACCTAAAAATGGTGTCAAAATAATCTAGAAATCACTTTGATGTGCACATAAAAAAGCATAGCTGGGCTTTCAGATGGCATGTCCCCTCATTTGTGAGGCATAGGGAGACCTGTATGAGCATGCCCCCCCCCCCCCCCCCCCCCCCCCAATGCTCCCCCCCCCCCCCCCGCACCCCCTAATGCTCCCTTGGATAATCCCAAGAATTGTCATTTCCATGAACCCATCACTTGACCTTTCGCCAGAGTTGTGTAATTCTGAATTTCCCTGCAATGAATCTGCGCTCTGATTATGACATTTTTTTTGTTTCACTCACTTTTGACTTTCCGTACTGACTTTGTACTATTTCTACTATTACGCTGCCGGGGCTGAATGGTATAGTCATCTGGACGATGGAATGATTACTCGGAGGGGGGGGGGTCTGTCTGCTCCTGTGGCTTGTGCATGGAAGCAGGTATGACTAAAATGATATCTGTGGCAGGAGCGCTGTGGTTAGCCACAGTTATGAATGGAGAAAATCCTCACATAAGCACAGTTGCCTTGTTTTCATCCCGCTTCGTATAATTTAAACAAGACAGCTTTGGGACTGTGTATATATATATATATATGTATATATATATATATATCGCGTCAGGTTTCTTACTGGGCTTTGAGTCAACCGTCTGACTTTCCAAATGGTAAATCTTCCACAGGCAGACCCTCATCTGATTCACAATGAACCACCTGTCATTCTTTTCACCCGGAAAAATTCCCTTATTTTCACTGTGATTTTCGGAGAGGATTTTTCCCGCTCGGCGGTCCTTAGCCGAACGCCGAGTTTAGCGCATTCTGTGACAACATCAGCAAACAGGGTTCCTGCCTGGGTGGAAACAGCACTGCCCGTTTGAAACTGCCCACGAGAGAATTCGAGGGGAATTACCGCACTTTTTGGCTCATTTATAACAGGGCCAGAGGTCGGTCTTCAGCTGGAGAGACCGTTCAGATCGCGGCCAGGATTCTTCTGCAGAAGAAAATGCCTTGGCCAACAAGAACAGCAGCCACAGCTGGGGAGGAGAAGAAAGCCTCTTTATTCCGAGTGAAACTTGCTGCGTTGACTTGGTTGAAACGTTCTGAGGCGTTCACTGCTGAAACGGGCTTCTGGCTCAGCACTTTTATTTGGGCTGGCTGCAGAATGTCACGTACCACCAGGTAAACTTGACTTCGGCAGCATAAATGGGAAAAATGACTTGAAATGTTATTCAAGTGTAATACATGTCTAATAAATAGTAATAAATGAACATTCATTGAACATAACCCATATCATAATTGGGGACCTTGTGAGTGAGTGAGTGAGTGGGTGAGACACATTGCTCAATAATTTGGTAAAATATTACTTTTTTTCAACTTTTCGGACTCACCAATAATAAAATAAAAAAAAGTCATGCTCTCTGGTTTGGAACATCCTGAACTTTTGGTAAGACAGAAGTTTTAGAAAAAACGATTGAACTTTTGAGAAGAAACAGTTCCAGCAATCAGTGAAAAAAAGTGAACAAAGGCCGGCTGCTTTTCATCAGAAATTTGCACTTCCTTTGGCAGATTCCGAAACACTGACGTGTCCAATAAAAAGATGAAACATGTCTTTCACCAAAGCGACGGTTGTGAAACGCTGCATCCTGACTCGGGACAAAATCTGATGCTCACTTTCTAAATCTTGGCAATCGTTGATTGTGTTCATGTGATTGTTGTAATGTTTGTCCAGAGTTGCACCCGGTCTTTTTTTGCCACGCAAGTGATGACAGTTCGCACATTCTTTCACAGCAACTTTCTACCAGTAATAAATAACCACTTTTACAGTGCCTGAGGGTTTCTCTGTAGGTGTTGGTGTTTTAAGTGATATCTTTAATCAAAAAAACAAACAAACATAAAACGGAAAAAGGCGGAACAGCAGATGCAGTTGAAAATTATTTCACTGCATGGCAACGGTGTTTACTGAGGCCTCTCAACAAAGACTCCCAAAGGCCACTTCACACTGCAACGAGGAATCTGTATGACACTTTTTGGCCATGTACTTATATGGCTAACTTGTTGCAGATGTTTGATAAGAAATGTAATTTTGGAAGGAAAACAGCTTTTTTTTTTTTTTTTTTTTTTACACACCTTTTATTTTCTTTGGTACGTTACAATAAAATTTGCAATAAACGAACCAAAAAATAAAAGGCTGTGCCGCCCCCCTCTCATGTTTGGACTGAACGTCCATGTTGGGTTTTTTGTTTTTCACCCCGTTTATCATAAAGTGATGAATCACACTTTTGACTCCAGACATGTCGTTTCAAGTGCTGTCGCGTACGGCTTGATGCACCAGTGAAATGAGCTGCAAGAAAAATGAGGCATAATCGAAACCAACGATGACTCACGGCGATTTCGGTAATAATAATCTTATTCGAAAACAAAGGGCCTCATCAGACATTATTGGCACAGTGGAACAGCTTGATTTGTCTTGTTTTCGAGAAGTCCCGCTGCCGACCCTGGACTGCGGACGTCACGTCTTTTCGGAACAATTATCAAGTATCAAGGTCAGAACCCACTGTCGTTTTACAGTGCATGTTTCGCTTTACAGTTGGTTACACAAGCTAAGCCAGTGCCCCTCAGGAAAACACAAACGTTTTTTTTTGTTCAGGGGGAGGCGCGGGGGGGGGGGGGGGGGGGAAAAAAAAAGGGGGGGGGGGGGGGGGGGGGGAGATAAAACAAAAGGTATATTGTCCTGGTTCGTGTGCCGGTGGTACCACCGGTCATACCAGGCATTCCAGCCACCTCCATTGACAAATCCTGCACGGCTCAGGACTTAAAGCCGCCAGCATATATATATACGCAGAGTCGCTGCCAAGTGTGTTATGCAATTGAAGTCTGCCGGGCCTGCTGTGGGACTTTTGCCGCGGCTGCCTCTCTCAGCGGGACCCGATGCCGGGACGGGGGCTGCCATATAAGGAGAGGGCTACTGTGTCATCGCAAAACTTCCCATAATCTTCCAGACAGGAATGGTATGTACTGGGAAAACGAAGGAGGATTTCCTCTTTCCAGCTGTCGCACATCAGTGCTGTTTGTTCCTTTTTTGCATGTATTCACATTAGCCATATCGGATAGGGTTGGGTGCCCAGTAGTCCGTCCGTGACACCGTGGAGCTGCAAACTCTGCAGTTCGTTGATCTTAACGGGCTGCTTCCCATTGTAGTCACAGATGAAGCGATGCGATGAAATGCAACGCATTGTCGACGAAATAGAGTGGTATCCACTTTGACGACTGGAATTGTGCTACCGAGCCGCACCGACATTTCATCGTGCTGTCTAATGCCGATTAAGACGGCGCTTCAGGATGATGGCTCTCCAGTTGTGGGAGAAGGGTGAATCAAACGCAGAGTTTCTGTAAACAACGTCTGGCTCTGTTCACGATTTGGAGGGGGCCATTTGGAGTCGAGACCGTTGTCAGGCGGCGCTGCATGCCCTCCAGACTCTTTGCGGTGATGATTTGCCACTTTGGAGGTGTGAAATGAAACATCTGGCACATCTGAGTGGAACACACGAGCGGATCTGAGAGCCATTTCAAATCCTAGAGGGAATTTTGCTCTTTTCCCGGCCACGAAAGGGGGGGGTGAATGATTTCGTATCATCATTGCGGTTAATTGTGTCTTTCCCCATGCGTGTGCCGGCTCAATTAGGTGTGCTGGGGTTCATTCATTTGATGGGGTTCAGCTGCTGTCAACGGCGCAGTGTGCATTTCATTCACATTATGAGACCGAGTGTGCAACTTCTGGAAATCTGGCTGAACAGGGAAGTAGTTGCACCAATGAATCTTGGTTTTGTAGGCAAGTCAAAAGATGGCAAGATGGAAGCTCATGGTGTTTTTTATCGAGTCGGGAGGATGGAGACCTTTGACGTGCCCTAGCAGGAAAGGCACCCGTGTAATTTATAACACTGACAGTGGCTGCATTCCATTTAGGTGAGCCAGTACTGGTGCACTGGGTGCGCTTCCTGCAGCAGATGCATGGTGAATGATCTAAATGACTAGCCTAATGCTCTGTCGCTGAAAAGTCAAGTTCTGCACGCAAATTGGCAGTATCATCCGAAAAGGAGATTTTTGGACACCTGCAAAAGCACGACAGTGACATCTGTCAACGGCGCAGTGTGCATTTCATTCACATTATGAGACCGAGTGTGCAACTTCTGGAAATCGGGCTGAACAGGGAAGTAGTTGCACCAATGAATCTTGGTTTTGTAGGCAAGTCAAAAGAGTTCATGGTGTTTTTTATCGAGTCGGGAGGATGGAGACCTTTGACGTGCCCTAGCAGGAAAGGCACCCGTGTAATTTATAACACTGACAGTGGCTGCATTCCATTTAGGTGAGCCAGTACTGGTGCACTGGGTGCGCTTCCTGCAGCAGATGCATGGTGAATGATCTAAATGACTAGCCTAATGCTCTGTCGCTGAAAAGTCAAGTTCTGCAGGCAAATTGGCAGTATCGTCCGAAAAGGAGATTTTTGGACACCTGCAAAAGCACGACAGTGACATATCCCTATGTATAAGTTGACGTGGCGTTCGTGAGCGTCCATTTAGAGTCACGTACCGTGTGACCTATATTCGCTCTGCTTTGACATGTTTTGGTGTCCACCAACTCCAGGGGGGGAAAAAAATCCGTCTGTTTAGATGCTACAATCATGATGCACTGTGTACGGCTAAGTAGCCTGCAATGAACTCATCAGACGTTTCTCCCTGAAAATCTTCCTGTGGCAATTGGAAATAGGTTTGATGAGCCCAAAATAGTTTGCTGAAAGACGCTATCGGTCGGTGAGTGACCTATGCGTCGGAGGACTTATCCGACCTTACATCCGAAGCCTCACTGCCAAGACCGTGTGAACCACTCGCGCCCCCACACAGCGCAAATGACCACACAGGAGCTACACAGTTCGAATTCCACCTATCGTCTTCCATATCTCCACGGAAAAAACGGAATCATTGCACTGGCGCGTGATCTAAGCCCCCTGCCAGAGGAAAAGGTAGGCACGAATCGATTTAGCCGACATTAAAATTGTTGGGTGAAGCGTTGCGCTGACCACTCTCCCTGCTGGAGCCGGCCGGGTCTGTTCTTTGTCTGGGCGGGAGTTGCTGCTCTGCCGTTTCCCTCTTTCCCTCCCTCCCTCTCCCCGCTGAGGTAAAAATGAGTCACTGAGTCAGCAGCAGCTGGTCTCCGTCATCCCCAGTATCGCCCCAGGATTCCACCGGGGACCAGCTGCCGACTCGCTGCTCCCTGACAACATCACTTCCCCTTTACCCTTTTATAGGCATAGTCACTGCCGGCGTACCGGCCCGGGGGACTCTGAGATCTGGGAGGATTACATGAGCGTTCGGTGCGTGTAGGTCAACCTTTCGTGGACGCGTTTTGGTTTATTGGCTTTTTGGTTTAAGCAAAGGGTGCGCTTGACCTCGGACGGCACAATGCTGCAAATTCACCTCAAGAGGTCGTTTTGCTTACAGGAGCGAGTGAAGGTACACGTCGGTGGGACGTTTCCCCTCAGAGGCCACCTACCTCAGCAGGAAACAGTCTCTCTGACAGCAGGGCCGGGTCTCACCGCAGTGACAACACTCTCCGCGCCTCTAATTGGAGGCCGTCGTCTATACGTCATTGTTTGGAGGGACTCGTCTTTCTCTTTCGCTGTTTCAAGAAAAAACGTTTCAAATGATTGAAATGACCTTGTCGTTACAATGTTAAAGAAAATCAAGCCAGGGGTTTGAAACAAAATACGTCGGCCTGCCAGTTTGCGCTAGAAAAGGGAGACCGTGACTATCTATGCTACATGTCATACTCATCACTCCTATAGATAAATAATATTACAGGATTTTCATCATAAGGGACCCAAGGTACATGCAACAGGTGGTACGGCTAAAAGTTTTTCTGTTGAGCAAAAATGAATAACAAAAGGGAGGCATCCGTTTTTTGTTTTTTTTTCGAGAGAGAGAGATGTTGATCACGGATGAGTGGATTCCATTACTGAATGTTTAAAACCGAGGTGTTTAGTTTTCCCATTCCTCTGGCTGAGAGGACAGTCGGGTTTCTGTCCTGCCCCCCTCTCATCCTCCTTCCCGTTTTCCTGTGAGGGGAGGTGTCGCGCCGGCCGTGCTTATTTGAGGAGTCGCTATGGAATCCGCCGTCCCCTTCTTTTTTTTTTTTTCCTTTTTTGACCGAGCGGGGCTCTGTGGTGGAGGTGAGAGCCGGATCTGTCACTGCCCACTGACAGCTCACTCTCAGACGGTCCGTGTTTATCCACAGGGCTTTGTGGAAAGTACAGGGCGAATTCTCAGAGCCGATCCCTTGCCCTCCTTTCACCTGTTTTGCTTCCCAGGTGGCCTAACTCCACTTCTTCTTGCGCCGCTTATCCCGCCAGCTCATCGGTCCTCAGTTTCTTCAGGAAAAAAAGCAAAGCCAGTTGAAAGGCACCAAGTGGGTTTTTTTGGTTAAAAGGGAGAATAAAATCGCCGCCTCTTTTTGGTCCAAATCATTGGTGCTTGGATGGGGCCTCCTGTTGAGCTTTCACAATTTAGCTTTACTGACTTTGGCCAGTGAAAGGGGTTTCGGCACTAAATCACGGGGCACTGTTGCTTCTCGGCTCAGCGTGACTTTGTCTGAAGCAGAGACATTCATCGAGCCTGAACATTATTTTTGAGCAGGACCGGGCCCAGTTTTGCTCCGCCGCTCACTTATGTCCTCAGCAGATGTATACTCTTAACAACCTCAATCTTGGCTTAATGAACCTTGAGCAAATAAAAGAATGGAGGAAAGTTTCCATCTATACATAACCACGTAACGCACGGTCAGGATGTATCTGAATGCAACCCATCCTGCCGTTTGCCGGTAGCAGCCTCTCTGCTCCTCATTTACTTCCCTGACAATGCATAAGTAGCGGCTGACGCAAACTGAGCTGGGGCTTCCGGAACAAAATTCCACATTTAAAGCATTGAACTACGAACAAAAGCACCGGCAGGCGTCCGCTATGAAAAAAAAAAAAACCAAAAAACACAATGTGCAGAATTTGTCACAGAGGGTAGGGCCAATGCGTGACTGAGCATTCATCAAAAAAGATAGAAACAAAACCTAGACAAGAATCCTTTCCAGCCTTTCTTTGGCGGGAGGAGTTCTGGATTCAAGGACCGGTCACAGTGAGCTGTCTCCATGGGTTCAGACACAACACCTTGGTTTTTATTGCTCGCTCGCTGCCGCCTTGCATCTTAGCACGAGTTGCCACGGCCCTTTTGCGCAAACTGTGACCATGGCGCAGCAAGCCAGACCCAGAGAGACAAGAGCACAACGCGGCACAGTACTCTGTGCTGGTCATTTCAGTATTTAGCATTGCGGTTCCAAATGTAGCCACCTGGGCCATTGGGTTAATGCCGGTGATCTCAAAGTGTGTTTTTGTCCGAAAAAAAAAAAAAAGTGAAAATGCAGCTGAATCTGCTTGTTGACATCTCGATGGTCAACGGTGTTTGGCTGTTTCGGCATGCGCGGAAAAAAACGTGTCCCCAAAACAATGAGAAAATGTGCTAAATGTTCGAAATGAAAGAAAAAAATATACTTTTCCAGGAAGCAAATAAACATTTTGACAAAAAAAAGCGGTTCTGTTCCCCGAATGTACGTACAAAGGGATTGTTGAAGAATATCGAGTGCATACCAAGGAGACCACATCATTTTTTTTGATTATAAAGTTTACAGACTCTTGCCAGAAACTCTTTTATGGCAACCAAGAGTTTCTTGGGGTTGGGTACCAACCAAGCCCCGGAGAAACTGTGCCGAGAGCTACTTATCACCAGGCGTAACGACGCTCTCGGCTTGGGCATGGATTTAAAAACAGATGTTTGGCCCGATTTCAGAACGGAACGCCAAACTAACCCGATGCCCTGAGTGAATACTAATTGTACTCAATTGTTATTCCTCCTCCATTAACCCAAATTATCGCTTCCGTGTAATACAGGGGTCTCAAACTCGCGGCCCCCTATTTGTGGCCCCCTACTTGACATCAGAGTTTAGAGTTAATGCGGCCCGGGAGCCACAAAACCCTTTTTGACATTTAAAATGAAATAACACTGCATGGTTTGTTTTGCCTTTATGCTATGTATAAACAAGCCACAAAGCATATGAATCTGCCCAGCGAGCATTAAACGCTCTGTTTTCTTCAGACACTTCGAATTCTCCATAGTTGGGGTCGAATATGTCGACGCATAGTAAGAGCGACAGAATGTTTGACACGTTTTCCTTCGATTTTACAAGATCACCATAATCTTCAAATTTAGAATTACATTTTGAAAAACTCTGTTAACACACTAAAATAAAATACATTTGAATGAAATACTCAAATGATTTATTTTCCAAAGCCACAGGGAGCCACAGGTCGCCGACAACCGCCCTAGGCGTTTTATATATATATATTTTTTTTATCACTTATGGGCTACAATGGCTCAGGTCCGGCCCAGCCTCACCTAGACCCTGCCTCCAGCGGCCGCCAGGTACTCGGTTTGAGACGCCTGGTGTTATATACGCCCTCATGGTCGCTATCATTGTTGGATGGCGCAGAATAGCCTGTCGTGGGCTATTGTAAAAGGTTAAAAGGGACTTTTCTGATTCTTGTGGGATATGCAGAGATTGGACGAACTCTCCCTACATGGGAGCTGCTGTGAGGTGTTTGGCTGCCGGGGCCTACACGACGCCATGCTCCTCGGGCTCGCCCAACAAACTTTCCCCTCTCATTTTAACTTCATTGACTTTTGCTATATTCTCACGTTCGGCTGCGCGCTTCTGACGAAAAAGAATAAGAACTTACTTCAAAGCTCACAAGGAGAGGAAAAGGAAAGCCTTTATTTTACAGCATACTTGCGAGAGAGAGAGAGAGAGAGAGAAAAAAAAACACGTCTCACTGGAAACTCTCAGCTCAATAAATCAACCTCTGCGTCGTCAGGCCATCTTTTTCGACCCCGTCTCACCATGTGGGTCTGCCGTGTCCGAGGTGTCACTTCGCCCCACTTTAAATGTGCTGCAGTGGCAAGTCTGAGGCGACCAGCAAATAAAAGGATCTCGGCGCAGGCTGAAGGGGTTGTGCAGACCCTGCCTGATCGCCATCAGCCGGGGCTCAATCCGAATTGACAGGAACACAAATGAAGCCCTGAGGGCGGCCTCAACATCTGCAGCTCTCCCCCGCTCTTCCCGTCTTGTCCGAAGATATCGGAAACCCCATCGCTGAAAACACCTTCGCCCCATCATCTGGTCCTCTTTAACACCCGGCACTGGAGTCTTATTTTTCGACTGCCACCTCATGAAGGAGTCAATTCTCCCCTTTCCAAAGGCAACAATCCGCACGTGTCGCTTCTCTCTTGCAGAAGCTGACGTGTGTTTTGGTCTCAAAAAAAGTCAACCCACCTTTTTATGTGGAAAATGTATGAAAGAAAACCCAAAAACATGCTAATGAGTGCGCTTCCAAAGCTGTCTGTTTGTCATTTCTGCACGTGTGTGCCTCAGAGGGCATGTTCCCAAACTGTTGCTATGGGGAAAGGCTGTACGTGATGCCACGGTCGACCGCGGGGGCAGCACGTCCCAAGCGGACCAGAGGTCAACTGGCGAGTCCAAAATCGCCGGAGGACAGTGGGAGCGAGAAGCTGACTTGAGATGGTGCAGGGAGGAGGGCTTTGAGTCACACAACACTGGAGAGTGAATCACGCTGTTGTGCCAAGCCGGGTGACTCGTGTTTGGATCTGTCTCGGTTGTGGAAAAATCCGGAGTCGGAGCCAGGGCTGGAAAGACACGCCGCATGTGTGCGCTTGACAGGAGTGTGTGTCGACGAGCCCGCACGCTTTCTAAGTCAAAAGTCAATTTATGCAAATGGCCACGGATAAGTAAGGTCATTTTCTGATTGGCTATTTTTTTGAAATGCTAAAACATTGCAAGGAATCTTAATTACAGCATTTAGTCAATGTTAGCACGCGGCCCTCGCCCTCCACTTTGTGTGACCAGTTAATTAAAAAAATTCGAATAATAATCTAAAAAAAAAAGGCAGTTGTAAATAAGCAAGAAATTGGTATGATACGCTTACATTGCGTGTATATATTCAGTTCCTCGGATTAAAGGAGCTGCTATGGTTGGCAAATTAAATGATGTGGTTATAATATCTTACTCGATGAGGTGCATGGTTACAATGTGGGACACATTTTTTGTGGCCCCTCCCGATCCTCAAAGTCGCCCGTCCCCAGTCTGCATATACCGCCGAGACAGATCCTGTGGACACACACAGCGGAGGCAGGAAGCGCTCAACCAAAGCAGAATGTGGAATATCTCACTTTATTGCTAAACTCGTAGCTAACCCATCCCATGTCAGACCGGTGTAAACAAAGTGTCTAAAATTAGACACTGACCGTGTACGTGACAAAGTCTGACGGAAACGGTTTGTATACCTCCCGTCCCCTTTCTGTGGGATTTAGGCTATATTTTGGGCCTCAGTGTGTTTACCACTCGTTCACACGTCCGATCCGTCACGTGCGCCCCACATGATGTATTCCTCGCGATCACCAGATGCCTTGGGAAGTGGAGACAGGCATCATATCACTGCACGTCTCATGTGTTCACATGTAGGCGTTCCCACTGAGGCACGGATCGTACCGGTTCGGACTGGGGGTGGGTGACCTTTGGGATAAAGCGAAACAGATATCCAAGAGCATCGGGAAACAGTTTCATCAAAAATAACCTTTATGACTTTCTTTTGAAGGCGACTGCACTAACCACAGCAGGAAAGCCGGCCTACACCCCGCTCCAAAATATTGAGTCTTGTTCTCTTATAGGCTGGAATGTGGACGATAGCCACAGTTATGCAGACTGGGAAGTCTTAAATCATCAGCGAAGGAACAACGTTTTTTTTTTTCCTGCAGACTCATGCTTTCTCCTCTCCCGGCATGTCTTGACCTTATGTCCGTCTGTTGTTTAGAAACATTTGTGATGTCAGTAGTCGGTAGAATTACGGCCAGACTGCTGATTGCGAATTTTATATCAACAACGCATTCGACTTTTTTTTTTTTTTTCCTCTCCACTTTTTGTTGTTGTGCTGGGCACAAAGAATAATTTATTCCATGTTTCACCGTTTTGTTGTGTGCCCTCGTTGGTTCCGGAGGAAAACCACTTACTGGTTTCACGGAACTAAAACCGTTTTTTTACCCTTCAAAGTATATTTCAAATGTCAATATTTCCATGTCTGTCACGTAGATCATTTTATAGTTCTGACACTAGACTTATTTTATCTTATGTTGTGATTTTTGTTTATTTTTTATTTTTTACAGAAGTTCTGCTTTATGTTCCCGGCAAATGACAATGATCTCTGGTTCGTAGTTATCTGTTCTACAGTGAATCTGTCTACAGAGTGCAGACAGCAGGATCTTCACAACTTTCCTCTACTTTGCGTCGGCCCGGTCTAAGTTTGAAACCTTAAATCATACGGGCAGATTAAGTCATTCAATAGGCACGGAGGCATGTGTTTGCAATGTGTGGGGGTCTCCTCTTCGTGGTTGGCAATGGAAGGGGCGTATGATGAAAAGGGCCGCGCCTCGTAAAATGTATAGATCTATTCCCACGGGATGTCCATAATCAGCTCCTGAAATAATTTATAGTGTTAATATGTATTGTGGAGGCCACATATTGGTTGCAGCTGTACACTACATTGTAGTGTACATGTGTACTTATATAACACCATTCTAAGAGTAATATGTCATGTAAAAAACCTCCCTAATACCATAGAGCTCTCTCAGATCATCAGATCACACAAATACATCTTCGGTCGGGTCTTCAGTTGTGTCTTTGTAACTGTACCACCTTTGCCTCTACTGTTTTCCCCTAAATCTGCACATTCCCCCGCTGGCCAGCTTGTCTTAAGCACATGTAAATAGCCCGTCGGTTTTGGAGAATCGGATAAATCAGCAAAATTGACTCCAAAATGTGCGCCATTGCATGTGGGATCAAATCCAAAGCTCACCACTACCTTGCAAAAACACAACCCCCGCGTTTAAGTCTGAGCTGGTCTCCGTCCGCGCGCTAATGGCGAATTGAGATGACATCGGCGCAGACGGCAGGACACGCCTGAGGTGGCAGGGAAAACACCTCGCGCCGCCATGGGACTGTGTATCCTATTTTCGTGTTGGTTTAGGTTTGGTGGGGGAACAAATAGTGAAAGTGTCTTTCTTTTTTTCTTTTTTTTTTCAAACGAATCTCGTGCGCCTCTTTTCTCCGGGACCTACATAAAGAGCCGGTGACCGCAACATCCCCGCTTTTCTCTCGGCAGCTCTCAGCCACAGAACGCCAGCCTCACCAGACATCTCGTATGACTGCTGTCAGCATGGTCATTAAGGCTTTCAGTCTGGGTCTGTTTGAACAAGCTCCTATGGTGGCCACACAAAACCCGGCTACGGGATGAGTGCTTTTTTCGACCGCCTATTTCCATGCCTTGGTCCATTTAATGGTTATAGTCGAACGTACTTAGGGCACGGGGAACAAAACAACACTTCAAGTCCTGTTTTTTTAGCTTCCTTGCTCCTTGCGACGGTTTAAAAACATTCAACCGCCTGTTTCTGTCATCAACAACAGGAATTTCCCAATATTGCAGATGCAGATGCTGATGTTAAGTATTACATATCCCAAGTTTATAATTGGAGCTAAATAGCAAGTATAATTCAGTTTGAGGGGGAAATTCCTGGGTCGTGCAGTCACAAACCGACAAAATAAAATCCTGACCACAACATCCCTCAAAAGTCCTTCGGACTTTGATTTTGACATGTTGTGATGTTATTGCCCGTCTTCAAATCGTAACGAATATCTGCTCACAGTTACTGGCAGTCCGCCCAATGGTTGTTGAGAACTTCTGGGGACTGTGATGCCTGCCCAGGAAGTGGCCATTCTTCTAGCGTCGAGATTATTTTTTCGATCACCGCCGAATGTGCCCAATGCGGCGTAAATCGAGGCTTCGAAAGTGCAAATCAAATTGAAGCATATTGCACCGTCTTGTTCTGCAGTTCAACCGAGGCATGTTTTATTTCTACGTCTGAGCCAGGACCGATCCAGATGGCCTCGATACAAAGACAGTCTAAGCTACTTTCTCGGGCCCAGACAGGGGACATACCTGTCTGTCTGAGTCCAATTGTAGATATGTCACCAGGCCAGGGACATAAATGTTCGCTAATGACAAAAGCGTCTGCTGACCGCTGGACCGGTTCTCTGAATACTTGGTAGTCCAGGACGTGAAAAGAAGAGAGGAGATTTTTGACCAGCACAGCCCGTCCACTCGAACGTCTGTGCCCCGAGACAGTGACAGTGAGACAGTCGAGGAATGCTCGCACTCCTTCAAAAACAACACTGGATGCCATCTCCACAAGATGATTACCTTTACAGCCTGAAATGGGGCTGAGAGGACAGAGTGCCTTCAATCTTTTTCATTTGGACCCTTTGCTCACATCCAGGCACTCTTCCTCCCAAATCCTCTCACACACACACACACACACACACATAGTCAGTGCCACTTTTTGGGCAGTAGCCAGGGGGCCACAAAGGCCACTCCTGAAAGGGTTTGAGACCATCTGAGTGTGTTGCCCGTCAATCAGCGGATGCCTCACCACGATATGTCGGAGATACATCGGGTGAAAGGAGAAAAGATTTAATTTTGGCTTTCATTGAAATGGAGAATGCCGAAAGGCCTGCCGCTGCCAGCGGCATGTTTCCGAAGCCTCTCGGATACCAGGTTCTCAAAGGAAATGATGTGTGGAAATATATTCTAATGTCAAGGGTCAAGTGGTGCCTTCACCGCGACACTCGTACAGAGCTGTGCGATTCCCCTCGGGCACCGTTAGGACCGCTTACGACTGGGTGATTGTCGTGTCAGAATCCCAGCAGCGGGCATGCTTTTCGGAATACTCAGAAGGGCTTGTGGTTTCCTCCCCTCCGTTTGTTTCCCCATGTGCGGAGAGCGAGAAGTACGGCACCACACGTGCGAGGGTGGTCGAGAACGGAGTCGTGGGGCTCGGGCTCACTTTGTGACATTTAACAAGGGCAAGAGTCAGGGTGTGCCAAATGCATTACCACTATCACCTCATTCCTATCTGAACGGCTTGAAAACCAGAGCTTTGAAGGAGCTCTTGTGTTACAGTTCCTTCCGCACTCTGGACTTCCCGTTGACCTTTTTCGTTCTTCTTTGCCGGAGCTCAGATCTCACGTGCCGATTGAGAGAAGGGTTTTGTGCCCAAAATGATAACGGCGGGCCGTACACTGGAGCGCAGCCTCTGCCCTACGGCGCCGACCTGACAGTGGACAAGGACCCACGGGAGCAATGAGTTGAATCTCCGCCCCCTGGCGCAAAAACAGCTAGAACTTACTGCAGACCGAGAGGTCGGCCTAGTGTAGCTGTTTCAAGAACAACCTCGCTCTCTGTGGAAGGTTGGTTGAAAACGAGAAAAAAGGGGGATTATAGGGGGAGACCAAAGAAATCGGGGGGGCCCCGACATTGTCACTGGTAAACTGGAGGAGGAGGACGAGGATGATTATGAGCGCCGCACTAACTAGAATTTCTCTCGCTCGGCTAATTTCGAGAGCAGTTGACCTCATGTCTTCCTTACAAATTGCAGCATTGCTCATCTGGATATGGGTGAGTGCAGAAGCGATGCCACTGATGCTCGCAAGCTTCATTTTTGAGTCGCCTGTTTACGTGCTTGTGGTCGGGAATTGCATGGAAACCTTTCCATCTGTAAACAATCATGCAAAGGGCAATCTGTTTGGAAAAGTGAGCGTTTCGAGTCAAACTGCAGAAACTGATCCTTTACTTCACTGGTCTCCCCCCCCCCCCCCCCCCCCCGCCCCCCCCCCCCCCCCCCCCTGGTTTATCAGCGAGGAGTCTTGGAATTCATCGGAAATGTTATTCCCACCCAGGCGACCAGCCCTCCTGCAACATACCCATTATCGAATGCCTGATCTGTTTCGGTTTACATTTTTGTTTGTACCAAACCATTTGCATGTTTAAGGATTCTAACCTCAGATTTACTGAGGCGCAGTGTGTTACGGCGTCTCTGTTGATGCCACACTCTGGAAGGGCTGCGAGCCATTGTGGTGTTAGCGTCGCGAGTGCAGTTACGGTAAGAATGCGCAGCGATGTTCCTGTGCGGAGTCTGTTTTCGCTTTGAACGGTGGTCTGAGGCCGCCTAATACCGTCGCGCTTTGGTGCTGGTGCTGAACACTGAGCTTCTGGATCGGTGAAATATCCCTGGGAATCCAGCATCCGAGGCCCTGGAATTCGCTACACATGTCCCCGGTCGCCGGAGTTTAACCCGGAGATCAAGTGCCGCTTCTTGATCCGCGCGAGAAATAGAGAGAAATACCACACAGAAGCGCTCCCTCCGGGCTCCTCCGGGAGATGGGTTGTTGAGTGCGAGAGCTGCCTGAAACGGTTGAAAATAGATACATAAGCCGGGGAAGCCGCAGAGTTTAACTCAAGCGCATTTAGGGAGGTCTCATGGCTGTTTGGTGAGGAGAAGGAGACATCTTTCTCCCCGATCTTGCGGTCTTTGAAGAGTTCATTTCTTTTCGGGGTTTACTGAGCCTCGAGCTCGGGAGGGGATAAATGGCTGTTGATGGTGTCATTAGAAATTAGCCTGCTGCAAGGGGAATAAACTGAAGTGGGCAGGCGGTGTGGTCACGTCAAGGCCTCGGGTTGACTGCGAGCCCTGTTTTGCGAGGTCATTAACAGGAAAAGGATTTTCAATGTTACACCGAGGGCAAATTCCATCCGGCTCGGCCAGTCGCGGTCCCAGGGGCACCGGCGTGCGAGACAGCGGCGAAGAGGAGAAAAAGGAGATGGGTCTGTTCAAAGCTTGAGCGCTCCGCGTCCCAAAAATGCGGGGACACAATTAGTCCGCTCGAAGTCCATCTCACGTTTCACATGTCGGCGTCATCGAAAGAGGTACATTAATTAACGGGGTAAACAAAGCAGGGGGCTCGAGAATCTGCTGCAAGACTTCGTTTCTGTCGGTAAAGGCCGTTGACCACAATACCACAAAACTGCTATGCACACAGGCGGTAATACGCACATCAAATTTCACCAACAAGGCACGCGAACGAACCCGAAGTGACACGTTATTTTCTCCTCTCTCTTTTTTTCCTGGATTGCGATCAATGTTTTTTTCTTTTTTTCTTTTTCTGTTTTTTTTTTTTCTTCGAAAATCACGATGAGGAACGTGCTCGTTTTTTGGGGGGCAAAATCTTTCCGTCTATCCATTTTTGCCTCGTTATGCGCAGATGACTGGCTGGAAAACAACCAACTTTTATTGGACCATAAATGCGGTCACCAACAAAACCAACAAATGGAGCGATTGTGTCGGGGGGGGGCACGGTCTGGCGGAACGTACTCTCGTGCGCGGCAGCCCCCCCGCTGGCCTGTGCAGTCTGCACACAGCACCGCTCCTTCCTGGAGTCTCTCGCTCAGTGGGGGAAAACAATATAGCGAGTGCAGCGTGAGCGGGGCAAAGGTTAGGAACTCGGTGGTGCCGGTTGCCTTCTCCGCAAAGCTGCTTTGGCAATCACGAGGCCGTGCGTGAGTGGCAGTTAGCAGTGGGTAGGCGCGCCGAGAGCATGCGAGGGCGAGGTGTGATCACTGTTTCGCCTGTGTCTCTTTCCCCTGACAGAAACCACCGCACGGCGGGGCGCCGACATCAGAGAGGAGCAGCAAGGTTCGGGGGTTGGGTTTACTGACACAATACCGGTGCCTGACGACTTCAGGCCTGTGAGCTTGTCGCGGTTTGTTTCGGGGCCCATGCCTCCAGGTTTAAAAAAACAAAACAACGACAAACGACTGCACACCGCAACTGAAGCCTCTACGGTGTCTCCTTCTGTCGCACGTGCTTTGTGTAACAAAGTCGGGCACACAACGCAGTGTACGTCAACTCATGCGGGGAGTCTTCGTGGATCGCCGATTTTGTGTATGGAGACCATGTCGGGTCAGCAAGATTACGCGGAGAGATGATGACACTCGGGCGCTGACGGACGGCTTGACAGCTGGAGACACCGATGCGTGCAGATCCGCGCTGTTTTTTTTCTTTTTCTTGATCATTAGGGTCACCACAGTGGTGGCGGAGTCATGGCACGAGCTACTCTCCACTGTGGTGACAGGGAGCAGGCGAGCCCCTCCCTCACTAAGATAACTTGCGAAGGAAGAGACGCTACGACGGGAAGTCCGCTTTTAATTCACGCTGTGCTTTTATTTTGATCATTGATGTAGATTTTTTTCATTAGGTGCACAGGTGTGCACCTGACACCCCGGTGGCCAAAGGACACCGCCTGCCTTCAATGACCTCGTTAGGCTTTTTTTTCGCTTTTAGTGGCATTTTTGGAATTGATTAGGCCCATTTCCTCAACCTGTCTTAGTTCAGCCATTTGTATTGCCCGCAGGGTGAAGTGTGAACAGTGTGTAATGGTAAATATGTGTTTAAAGGCCAGTGTGGCGGGGTGGGGCGTGTCTTCCTGGTTTCATCGTCAGGGCGGGGGGTGGAAAGTACAGGTATAAAAAGGCCAGGTGAGGGATGAGTCCGGGGTGTGCCAGGGTCGGGGTGGGTTGTGTGTTTCCTGTGCGCCGCTGTAATCACTGTGCCCCTCCGTTAGACCAGGGCGTGCGCGTGGTTACCTGCTGAGCGGGACATGCGGCATCCTCTGTCCTTTGTTGTTGTTGGAAATGAGTGAAACAAATGCAGAGGTCTGGAACAAACAAAATAAGATCCCTGTCTGCCGCTCCACATTTCTCCACCGTGCTTTGCGCCTGCATGCTGCTGGACATCAATTTGTGGGGTTTGTTGGGGTGTACCCGCATCAAAACCTAACGCTGTGCCCGTGCCGCAAGCGTCCCTGAATTGCATAACAGTCCGCTCTGTGTAGGCGTAGACTTCCATGTGTGCTTTTTGTCTCCCGTTGGCCACACAAATGGACAGTGAAATGAGGCTCCAATGTCCTGATGGGAAGAGCCAAGGGAGAATCTGTCATCCTGGGAAGAGTGATAGAGGCGAGACCTCATCTGTCGAAGTGTATTTCCTGAAATGGAAAATATGCTCTGAAGGGATCGGGGCCTGGGCGCTTGCCAGACTTATGCCGTCTGCGTCTGTATTTCGCTGGATAATTCACGGCCTAGACCCTACGCGAAAGAAAAAGTGAAAACTACAGCGCTCAAACTCAGACCAGCCTAAAAAAAAAATTGACTATTTATTTCAACTGAAACCATTTTTGATGCCCCGTTAAAAGTAAACTGGAGTTAAAAAAAAACAAAAAAAAAAACAAAAACAAACTCAAACATTATATACCGTACATTTAAAAGTTGATTATCGACACATGCAGCACAGGCTCTCAGATTGGATAAAGCATCCTGGAACATGTCTGGAGTTGAATCAGTCATGAATCATTTTTTTTTTTACCATCATTGCATATTTGGTGTGGCGCAGCAAAATGAAAGTGCTTGTTCAAAGTTGTGCATTCCCTGAGGAGAACAGTTTTAGGCAACGGCGGTCTTCAGAACCAGGCGGAGAAGCCATGCTTTTCCTTCACCACCCATACGCTGTCAATCACCTTACCATGCTGGAGGAAAGGAAACAAAATATGTATATATTTCAATTCCAAGCAACACTTATTGTTTTTTTTATAATGTGTACTTTCACCTTTGCCATGCTCACGTGGCAGTTCTTCCGCGTGTGCTCACCTGGTCATCGGAGACCTGCTCCAAGTAAACATGGGTGCCGTTGGCCACCTGCATGCGGGTGTAGCCGTAGTCCGTGTCGCGGAGAGCGCTCCACTCTTTGGGGTTGGGGTTGAACCTGTCGGTCTTCTCCCTGCAGCCCTGCAGAGGAACCGGCAGGGATCAGACTGAATCCGTTCGTGATGACCCTCTTGCCCTTTTACTTCTTTTTTTTTTGGTTTTGTTTTATAGTTCACCGTCCACAAGGCTGTGTGACATTTACAACTGCGGCTGTGTCTCGTGCGAGTTTGGCTGAGATGCCGATGACTAACCCCTCTGTGGCCGGGTGACAAAGCATGCCTCGCACGGCCCGCCACCGCATCAGAAAACACTTAACCAGAGAAACAGCTGGTGCTAAACTCCTGTGGCAGACCAGCTGCTGCACAGACGGGCCTGGGTACAATACACGACGGTGTTTTTGTTGATTTTGTTTGATTCGATTTATTTTTCGTCAGCTCACGCATTGATCCTGGCTGAAAACCATGACCGGCGACGTGGAAGTGAGAAAAGGACTTACGGCAGAGCCTGTGATGATGTGAACGGGAGCTTTAGGGTTCACATATGGCCGCTCTCGGCTACCATTGTACACCTGAAGAATAAAAGCATCGTCAGCGTTTCTTAGAATCCAAAACACGGGAGACAGAGACGCGGAGTGCTGGGAATAAGATCACCTAGGAGCCGTACCTTGTCGCCATAGACTGGCCAAAGCCTCTCATACGTGTGTTCGTGTGCCCACAGCTCCAGGTCCACTCCTGTGAAAAGGAATAAAGGAATAAACGTCCACGAAAGAAATAAGTGCCCGAACGGCGCAATTACACACATCTCTCAGTGCCGTGTAATCCATTGCTCCTCCACCCTCTGGCCATTTCATTTGGAGATTTCTCAGCAATCCGCCAAAGATTAGGATCAGAGCAATTAGGACTTTTAAAGTTCCACCGCAAATTGAACAATTAAATGCACCAAACAAAAGCCTATGAAATGCAATGTACGAAAAGGAAAAAAAAAACAAAAAAACATTTGGAAAGGGGCTGGTGGGACATCCGCCAGACCCAAGGCCTGCTTTATGAATAAATGTTTGGATTGCTCCCATCTCTGCCGCTGTTGCGACGTTAGTCTGTCTGAGCGTGCAAATTTGTGATCTTAAACACCCATTAAGAGTGCACAGCTGCTCGTTGAATAGGGAAACATACCATAGCGGTAAAACAGGTCCTCCAGGCCAGGGGCTGGCGGTTTGGTGTCGTTCAGTCCCAGTCGGACCTGAGATGCAGCAGAGAGGCGTTAAGAGGGCATGAGCTGGCGTCAACGTCTGAAACGCCACCTGAGCCGCTACCTGCTGGAGCCCCACTATGCCCGTTGCATGCCGTTTTCCAAACACCCGCGAGTCCTGAGGGAAGTGATTCTAACTGGAAACTATTTGGTCCAAATTACGGCTATTATGACAGCACACCGAGCTCGTGGCCGGGCCTGCAACGTGCGGGACACGTCGGCTGGCGGGGGCAGAAAAATAGGGTTGCGGACGATTAAGCTGAAAAATAACTTTATGATTAAAAAAAAAAAAAGCATTAACAAATGCGGACGTGCTGTTCCTTGCATAAACAGGGACTCATTTAAGGGCTATTTTTTATGATGTTTGGAGTTAATGGTATAATTCTCCGCCTCGGGCAAATCAGCGCATTACCAAAATCGCAATGACGATTTGCTAATGAACCCACAGGAATGTTCACATTCCACACATTCAATCATATAAGACTACCTGTCAGTGTGACCTTGGATTCTATCTCTACACTAATGTAAACGTTTTATTTATACACCGAGCTCCCGTCTATGTGAGGCAAAGCGTGCGAACAAACGGAGTGGATCCTGTGGTGCGAGCGTACATAGGAGTCAAATTTGGTGCAGTCATCCTGGTCATCGTCAGAGCAGTACATGGGCCTGTGTCCCATGGTGATGATCCACGGACGCACCGCCCGGTTTTCCGCTTTGTTGGCCTCCTAAATGGGGACCGCACAAACGTGTAAACGTGAGATTAGAGCCTATTTTATGTGCGGCAGAACAACGAATCCGTCGACGTCTTATTTCCAGTAAAATCGAAGGGAACGACTTGGAAGGATAACACCGGAAGGTGCGCAGAGCACGTGCGTGAACAGAGGAGACTACTTAGCCAATGGCAGTGTGCGACTGGTGTGGTCATTAACCTCCAGGTCTCGCTTCAGCCACTCGTACTGCCGAAAGAGGAGCTCCAGTCCGTAGTCCAGATAGAAATAAACCTCGGTGGAGAAGGAGATGATGTGCGCCGACCCCAGGTTCCAGCTGTGGACGCACATTGTTAAAGTCATACACGTCATCTTCGGCGGAAGGGAGCAAGAGCACCAAGTTAACCACGCAACTATGCAACAAATACTTCATAATGCGACCGTTTGGCCACTGGCGCCGCAGATGATTCCCTGCGCTGCACTCGGCACACATTTGTGTCTCTCAATCACTTCCGGCCACATGGGGCGCGCGGTTCACTTGGCGCGAAAAGGTCATGTAGCGACGTCCACGAGCGCCTGCCGTCGAGCTTTGACCGAAAAGTGCGCGCCCCGTACGTGCCCGACGCATGTTTCCAGCAGCGGCAGCTGAGGGATTTCAGAATTTGCCCATCCAGCATCTCCTTGGCAATAACAGCGCACATGAGTGAACGGCGCTCAGCCGGCAGGCCTGTGTGTGTGTGTGTGTGTGTGTGTGTGTCCCTGCGCAGGGGCTGTGCCGGGTTGAACTAGCCGGGTATTATCTTACAGCCTGGGAGCAGGAGGTCTGGAGTGGGGCGATGAGTCACGCAGACGCTTGTGTAGCTCCTTTGTGTGTCTCCCGTGTTCCGGAGATAGCAGAGGCAAACTGACCTAAGGGAGCGCTGATTCCACTTTCCCCCAGGCAGACTCTCGCAGCTCATTAATGCTCACGGAGAGCAGGAGGTTTGGCACACACTCTCTCTCTCTCTCTCTCTTGATCCTTTGCTGGAAAAAACGATTTCTCTTTCCTCCCTCTGTGTGTGTGTGTGTGTGCAGCTGGCATCCAACTTTCATGTTAAAATGGCCTTCCACCGGCCGCAACCTGCTTGTGGTTCTTTTCACCTGCTCCAGCCAATCAAAGTCCACCTGAGCCAAAGCAACTCATCCTCACATCGTGTTCTTTTTTCCCCCCTTACCTGTACCACAGGCTCTCGGTCTGGCCTGGCATACTGAAGCGATTCTTGTAGTTGGAGAAGTTACTGTGAACAAATGAAAAAAAAAAAAAAAATGCAATTAGAAGGACTGATCATATAATCTACATACCATGAATATCTAACAAACGGCAATTAACGCCACAAACTGCTGCTTTCTCTCGCGCTGCGGTGCCTTCACCAGAGCTCCAAAGGACTGCAAGCCATTCACCATGCACTCTAGATAATTCCCAGCTTCGCTATAGAATGAGATGGCAATTCTTTAAATAGCTGTGTTTTACGGCCATTGACAGAAGGCGCCGGATGGTATATCATTGGATAAAGATGACCATCAAGCTGCGGCGGTGACATCTGCCTCTAACATGTAAAAAAAAAAAAAAACATAGCCATTCTTGGATATTCTGAGAAACCATACACTTTGCAGACGCCATGGTACCAATGGCTGTCCCGCCAAATTAAAGGCCGTGGAAAAATGTGGATGCACCGTAACCTCCATGACTTCATCCTATAGGTTTTTTTATGGGGATGTTTTGAAGCTCCGTTTCTGCTTGGTGGTCACTTTCTGAAGACAGATAATCAAAATTTGGGCGACACGGAGAGCCTACGTGGAGTCAATCCTGTCAATCATGAAAAACAGGGCTGTAAATATACCCTTGTTAAAACCATGACATCTTGTTAAAAGAGGACGGTAATTTTAGATTGAGCAACTATTAGAGGAATCGCATGTTAAGGCACTTCCACAGCGGTTTAAGCATGGAGCTGTGGTGGTTCCTACTTGATCCCAATATAGCAGGGTGCTTACAGCGATCAATCCGCCATTACACTTCACGTATGTGTCAGTGCTACCACCATCGCCACCACTAATTTCCAGACTTTTTATGCGGCACCCAACTGCATGAAACAGATTTCTGAAGACTCTGGTGCAACGAGGGGAGAAGCATTATCCGCATTACGCCCCGTCCAATTATTACAATGGGGGCACCATGCAAGAGGGAAAAACACTTTCACAGATAGCTCTCCCCGACACCAATCAGCCAGTCTCTTTTCACGTTTTTTTTTTTTTTTTTTTGAATTTCAACCTGAAAGCAGGCTCTTCTCAATGGGCCATTAACGCAGCGAGGTGATATGAATGATTGTTTTGTTATCTTACGTAAGGAAGAAGGGGGAAAAAAATGTCTGGAAAGCAGCCGGGACCGGGTTCAGATCGGTCACGCTTCAGATGCCTCCACTGACTGGGTTAATGTTGGGTTAGGGGTAACTTGAGAACAGCAGGGTCAGTGTTCAGCCAGGAACAGGGACACAAGTAGATCATCACAGAGACCAGTATCAGTCTTGGATGTGACTGAAACTAAGGTGACCTGCGGCTTCTGTGGACATCAGGTGTGAAGGGGTCAAGACCTGTAAGGGTAATCCAGCCATGGTCAAATTAAGTGGAGCTGGAATATCACTAACCAAAGCAACCGGGCCATTTAAGTTCAAATACAGCCCCAAAGCTGAGCACATCCCCTGTGAAAAATCAATTAAAGTCTGGATTTCCAGGTCATGGCATTGCACCAGGGACAGTCTGGTGTGGGTTTATACTCCCATCTTGTGGCTAGGAAGGGAACCGGTAAGCATTCTGAGGCATCTGGGAAGACATTTGTTACATTAAACCAGGGGTGGCCAACATGGTGCCGCGGGCACCTGGTAGCCCGCAGGGACCACCTGAGTAGCCCGCGAGACATTTTCTGGGGGGGCTAGATGTGTCTTTTACCCCCACAATAAAGGAAAAGAAAAACCCTAGAATGTTCAATGAAAGGAAGTAATCACATCTGATTCTCGACACATATATGAGTATTTAAAGTTGATCTGTGAAACGTTATGTTATTCAGGAAGTTTGTATTAAACAAGCAGTCCCCCCCCGCGCAACTCAGTGCCCTTGAAGTAGCTCTCAGTTTCAAAAAGGTTATTGAGCCCTGCATCAAACAGTGCATTTTTATTTAGCCGAGAAATACATCTACTCCTGGAATCCAAACGCTGTGGTATAACCAGGCCCGCCGTGGCGGGAATGGATTACTCTGTATAAATGAGTCAACAACCGGCTTTATGGCACTTTGTTTTGAGGCAAAGCTTTGGAAAATCTGATCGAGAACAAATACGATAAGATTATACTTGGGTCCTAACGCTGCACTTTGAGAGTCCAACGTAACATGTGAGTCATCCTCCGAAAAGAGGGCCCGTTTCCACGTGTGTTTGCTTTTCCACTGAAACGAGATAGAAATCTGGCGGATGTCAAATTAAAGACTGAACTCTTAAACGGACCCAGCGCGATTTTTCCCCCTCCTCATCAAACCTTCCTTATCTTAATCCAGGCAATTGGGGAAATCAAGAGAGCCAGTTGTAGTCGTCACAAAATCCCATCGCCGGGCATTGTTTCAAACAGCAACGCTAGCCTCCCCGTCTCCCCGCGGGCCTCATGAGCCTTGCATTGTGCTCGGCGAACAAAGACGGTCTTGATTGGGGCCTTAGCATCTTCTGTGGACCCACTGTTCTCATCCTGCCGGAATGCTGTCTGAAACCGTTTGCGGTCAGCACCGTTTCAATTGCTTTTTCACCCGTTAGGTTTTGGGGTTGGAAAGAGAGAGGAACAGAGGAGCGTGGCGAGAGCGAAGCGCAGCATACAAGTCAGGGAAGAATTGCAGGCGAGCCAGCAGCTGGAAATATTTGGATTCTCAACAACAGCGCGGAACAAAACGTATAGGAGCGGGAGATGGGAGCGGGACATATGGTTACGTAATGCAGGGAGCCGGTTCTTGATTATCAGTTTCTTATGTCAGGGTGCGGTGCCAAGAAAAAGAGACTACTGTTAGCAGAGCAGGCTGGAGTCACGCTGCACATTCGAGGCCAGGAAAAAGCAGTGGCGAGTGCAGATTATGGTATAGGATCAGGCACCTTGAAATCTTGCGATAACACACACACACACACACACACACACACACAGCTAACTCCAGCAGATGTGTTTGGAATGCATCACATTATAGCCAGGATGCAAACCAAATAAAGGCTGCTGAGTGTCATCTCTCCTTTTTAACCAAATGCCATGAAGTAGCATTTGCGATTGACCTCAAATATGAAAAAAGCTAAACGAGAACAGACTTACACAGTACAATCATCTATGGGAAAAATATATTTATATCATTATATTTATTTTATTATATATTTAAAATGTTTTGGGGGTTTTTTGGGGGGCAAAAGATCCTACGACTCATATGGGCTTAACCAAATGATTGAAATCATCCCAATTCTCCTGTCTTTTAAATGTGAACGGATCAAGTTGTTTAAAGATAAAAAAAAAATTATTGTTATCACTCAATCCCGCCATGAAAAGCAGCACGTTTGAGGAGCCAGAACCAGCCGATGTTGCCGTACACTCTGCAGATCAATTATTCAATATATTGTTGCTGATTCGTCCAACACAATTTGGTCCCTGCGTGTCTCTCTCCTCGCTGTTTAGTCTATTCATCCTGAATATTTCCCAGGCTTTAATGCGAACCACTCATTCTGTGAAGATGACTCAAAACGCAGACACTTCCCGACGCAACGAGACATCTCTGGGAACCGACAAACAGATAGCGATCTGTTGATTCCCAGTCGCACAAATGTTTGTTTTGGAGAGCAGTGCCTTGTTTGGAGGCTGGCGGTTCCCGATGCTGCTCCAGGCCTTGGAGACCAAAATAGCTCCCATCTGTTTAATTGGTGCAGTGAGGAGTTTTCGGCAGACCAGAGTGTTTCCTATAGCGGAAAAACTGCGGCTGACGGTGAACTTTGAAGGGGGGCCCGCACGTGCACACTTACATTGGGCAACAGAAAACAGAAGACGGCCAAAAGACGGTCTGAAAACATGTGGACTCCCTGACCGCTGGACGTGTCACACTCAAAAGGAAGATTATGTTTCACTCAATTTGTGTCTGTATTAGTATAAATGTCAAGAGTTGAGAAAAGAGGCGTACTGATGAGTTCCACTTACTATTTCGCTTCGTGGTTGCCTGGACAGGTCATGTATGGCACATAGGCGGCTATGGACTGGATCTGCCTCATGAACTCATCCCCGACCCTGGCGTTGTCCTGGAAAACAGTCTCAGTCAGCCGTTGGACACCACGCTAGGTCAAGATTTGCCCGTCAGACAACAAGGTTTCATTTTTCTCCATTTACTGATTCAAGCCAGCCAAATTCTTTTTTCTTTTTTTTTTTAATAAACTGACTGAATCCATTTTCCAGGCGATCGCGGGATTGTTTCATCCGTCTGAAACCAAACGTATTTTCTTACATATCCTAGTACTGGCTGCACAGCTTTTAAAAACACACACTGTGGTGCATGGCTGTTCTGAAGGGTTTTTTTTTTTTACCAGCCATTAATGACCTTTCAGACAAAGTTCCCCTTTCCTGTTTTTCTATATATAAAAACGCCAAACCCACAGGGCGTACTTGTGCATTGAAGCCGAAAACACACATTGTGTGATTTATGGTTATTCATTTTTTGCAGTAGTCTCTGGCTAACATTCAGCATTCTCTTTAAGATAAAAAAAAAATGTTAATACATTAATAATAAAGGGACTTGTTTGATTGAAACAATTAATCCAAATCTGAGCCAATATCAGGGGGTTTGAATGGCACCAATATTTATTCATCAAATACTTGGGCGGCCTTATCCGAACTCTCATCTTTCACCACAGGCTTAAGGCTTTTCACATTAGTGCTAATAATAAGCTGCGTGTCTCCACCACAGCTCAGTGCCTGTATCTGCACCAATAATAAACAGTGGTGAGGCTTGGGCAGGGGGACGTGGGGAAAGGCAAGGTGGGTTATCTCATCGGTCGCTGTGGAATTTGTGGAATATTCCCCAAGAGAATAAGCTATTGATGACAGAAATCTGTTTTCAGGGGTTTTAACCGAGCTCAGGCATCATCACAGTTTATTAGGGGAAAAAAAGGAGAGTGAAATACCTCATCCATATCATAGGCAAAGTCCCCTGAAAAGAAACAAAGAAATATATTTGAATACATGTTTTTTTTTTTGTTTATGATTTTTACTTTACATTATCACAGTATAGATTATAGATAGATATCTTATAGATATAGATATCTTCAGTGAACTGTAGCGGTGTATTTCAGTTCCTATATTTATTTAAATCCTTCGAGCAACTGTTTCCTGTGGAAATGCGCTTAAGTACTAATATCCCAGAGATGAGAAGCTCTGATTAGATTATTTTAGCATAAAGAGTGGAAACAGCTGCTCTGGCACAGCCCCTGCTGTTGGGACTAATTAATTACAGATCTATAAAGGAGCTAGTAGGCAGATTTTTTTGATGAGTGAACAGAGCCGCGTTAGCTGTTTTCCCCTGCTTACAATCTGCTAAACTGAGTTAATTATTACCAGTCAATTGAATAAATGAATAGGATCTAGAGTTAGCTTCCATATTACAACCTTACCCTTGCCCTTACTCAATGTATAGAGATGTATATGTAGAGGACTACATAGCAATCTCATCAACAAAGTAAGAAAAGTACTTGTCGTTGTTACACAATTAAAATGACATATTCATGTCTGTAGTGTCTCCTACAACTTTCAATTATTTAAATCAAGATGTTTGTAGCTGCCTTTCATTAAGGGCGGGGTAGACCATGTGGGGGGAATGACGGTTGATTAACCTGCAATATACTGTAATGACCGTTACCATGGAAATCCCTACTTCCCCAGGGTAAAATCCGTGTGGATCTTACCTATGTGTAGGATGACATCGTACATCCCAAGCTGTGTCTCCTTTTGTAGTCGAGCCAGGGACTGTGGGTTCTCGTTGCCCAGGTCACCATACAGGGCAAACCTGGGACTGAAGCTGGTGCTGTCATTCAGAGCCGTGAAGGAGAACACGTCACTCCAGCCCTCGTCACTGCCACAATGGTACACTGATGTGACACAGAGAGAAATTAACCATGAGACAGCCTGACAAGACCAAAAGGGAAAGTCAATAGAGCAGAGCTCCTACCCACCGTAGGCCACAGCAGGCTTCAGGCCTGCGAGAGTGACTCTGTGGATGTACATCTTTCTCTTCTCCTCCCCTGAGTCCACAAACAGAGTAACGTGACCTGTGGCGCTCATCTCAAAGAGCCGACCCCCGAGAAGGCCGTACTCCACCTTGCTCTCCGTCTTATTGAAGGTGGTCCAGGTCACTACCATGGAACCTGGCACCCCTGTGAAGAAAGGTTTCCAGTTATTGGACATGTGACGCAGATGGATCTGACAGAGCTATGCACGCATAGATGCCAAGAGATGCCTACGGAATGGCTGACTTTGTACAAGAGTGGCACTTTTGATCTTGCCGCTGGCAACATATAACCATCGGAGAGCTGAGCTGGCCAGGTGTTCAATCAACTGATTAAATAACTACCACATGTTTCACCTTCATAAGGGCCAAATAAAATAAAAAAAGGAGTTCAAGCAGTTATGAGGTGCATTTAACCTACCGTAAATGATTTACCAAAAGTGTTAAAAGGGTGGTATTAGACTATTAAAGCTCTATATTTATATTCTGGGACTCCACGGGAGTACTTCTGCATGATTCACAGTTCAAAAAGGTCTTTCTCTCGAACAGCACCTCAGTCGAGGCTGATTGAAATAGATTGTATTAGCTCAGATGTTAAGTGGTCTGAAAAGACCACTTTTCTTTCAATGGAAACAACCTGTGGTCGACGGGCCACACACCCTGAGGAAGTGAGCACTTCACTTCCCCTTAAAGTGTACCAGGATTTTGATGGGAACAAACCTGAACGTTTCACCAAAGACTACAAAAATTCGTTTTGCAGAAGGACATGAAGCACACGCGCCTTTTGAAACCCGAGGAAAACAGAAAGTGAAATTGAGTTATTCGTTTTTAGCGCACTAAATCTACAGATCTGCAAAGGAGCAAAACGTTCTAAAAACACCAATATATTATAGTCATCGTGTTATGTTTGTGGCATTTGTACAATCTGCACTCCATATGACCTGGATACTGGCCTGTATCCATCAGAAGAAAATACTATCCCAAGTGGAAACACGTGAAGCTGATAAAAAAAAAAAGAAAAAAGAAGACAGATCAAGCCCTTACCTGGAAAGGAGAGGTGCACCTGCTCTGGCTGAGTCCAAACAGGAGGAACACCGAGCACCAGCGGGGTCGCGAGGCTTAGCAAGGTGCAGGCAGCGAGGAAAGGCCCCATTTTAAAGCTGCACTTCAGAAACAGAAGGCGTGTTATTGTGCTATATAAAGTTTTGGCGTCTGCAGTCAACCTGCGAGTCAGTGGTGATGAAGCGGCAGATCCCAAACGGCAGAGTCAGCGAGAACGAAGCGGAAAGAGATGATGTGTCAACAGAAGCGGCTGATGTTGTTCTTTCACTGGGCATTCAGGGGAGAGGTGATGCGAGAGTGAGCTCAAGTACGACGGAGATGAGCTCACCGGCCCCAGCTTGGCTGGAGTCGACAAAAGTGTCAAGTAAAAAATAAAAATAAAAAAAATAAAAACAGCTGATAGAGCTTACTGATCGTGAAAGAGAAGGCTCCGTGAAGGCAAACATGTATGGACAAGTTCCGGCATCAGTGGGGTCAGCTGACCGGCAGCATGACCTCTGCTCCCCCTGGTCTACACAACGTCTTTAAATAAAAAAAATCTCTTTCATTAGCGTCTCAGTGGCCGCCAGGGGGAGCACAACGCATAGACTCAGCGCACAGTGGGACGAATAAGATGCTCTATTATCCTCTAATAAAGGGCGGTCTCAGTCGGTGTCAGTTGGAAGTGTCTGTTAGTTAAGCCGGTAAGGAGGTACATACAAAACAATGAAACAGTTCATACTCCTCGACTAGAAAAGGGACATCAAGGTGAGTGCAAGGGAGACACCGTTCAGGACAACGTAGGTCATAGTAAGCGTTGTCACGCAGCCGAAGAATCAAGTACTGTCACTACGTGTTTGTAAGAGTTCAGCTTGTAGCGGCGCTGTTTCTGCGAGGTCAGCCGTTCGCGGGCTCCTGCACTTACTCGCTGCTCACCGATGACTTACAGTGCGTGTAACTGCGGCGGCACGCGCATTTAGAACACGAGCTTAGTTTGTCTTTGAGCGGCAGTTACAGTTTATAGTCGGCTAACAATCATCCGCGGCGGCGCAAAGCCCATCCTGAGCCGAGTTGGCTTATGAACCGGGAATTCTTCCGTTGTAAACACTCACAAAAACATATCAGCTGTCGGACCCGTAGCGCTTCCTGTCTACGTCAGCGTGTACAGGAATAACAATGCCGATGGGAGTTGTGGGAAATTGGGTTTTACTGTCTAAATCTTGAAGAGTCTGTTATAGTGGAAAGTGGAACATTCATTCTTGCTTTATGATACTCGAATAACTGCCAATTTACAACGACAGAAGAAGAACGAAGTCCCAGCACTATGTTGTAACTAATGACAAACTGCCCCTCTTTCTTTAGCTATAATGGACTCCAACAGTGATGAATCTGAGCATAACTTACACCACGATACAGCCCGGTACAGAGTGAATTATCCTCATCAGAGCGGCACCAGGAGAGAGGTGAGCCGGGTTACTCCACAAAAAACACATTTCCATTTAAGTATGATGGCGCTCTCTCGCTGTATATCATAGTAACATCACCATGCAAACTGTATTTTTCTTAGCAGGTGGATAAGAATGAGGAACGCAACAAGAAGAGGTATGTTGTGCATGTATTACGTTTAGGGCATATGCATTGTGGTGTTTTCATTTAACACACACACACACACACACTGTTGATCCTTTCACCCCACCCAGGCACTCGGTGAGTCGCTCTGGTAATAACCCAGGCAGAGTGACCAGGGTAGTTTCATGTAAGAGGAAGACCCACCATCCTACGGTGGCACGCAGGAAGCAGCTCGGGTCTGCGAGGACATGCGGTGCCGCAAACAAGGAAAATGAGATGAGCTGCCTACAGGACACGCAACAGGAAATATTTGACACGAGCCCACTGGAGCTCCCGCTAAATGTAAATAGTACTCACAAGGCTGGCAGAACTGGTTCTGAACAGAGTGACTACTCCGCACTCACTGAGGTGACACAGCTCAGACTGTATTTCTGCATTTATTAAGTTGCTTTTCTAATATGCGTCCTCTATCTGACCCAATCAATGTTTGTTTTTTTCAGCTCACAAAGGATCACAGCGCAATGACTGCTGTGCTCTTTGGGAGACATCTGAGACTCAAAGTAGCTTTTACGTTGTGGCAGAGAAATGTTGGAGAGCTATTGACATACTTCCTGAGGTACGTTGTGTGTACTTGGTTTCAGACAGGTGAAAGGCAATATGTTTGAATTTCATAGGTGTGACAATTCTGTGTTTGCACAGAAGCCAAGACACTGGTTTGCTTGTAGACTTTCTCCCCCTGATAAGCAAAAGGTAAATACTGCATGCTGCAAGTACCTGGGTACTAGAGCCTACAGGAGCCCTGACTGTAATTTAAATCAAAAATTGTTCCCTCAGCATTGACGAGGGCTCTCCCAGCATTACCATTGGCTTTTGTGTTGACCTCTTTCCTTTTGTCAAGAAAGTTGTCACCAGTCCATACAAAGAGTGAGTCTCCCTACTGCTATTTCACACAACAATTTCAAAGTAAAACCTACACTGCAGAAGTCCCAGAGTACAACATAAATACATTCCCGTTTGTCTTTAATACTTACAGTTATCTTGTAGTTGGTTTCAACTGGATAAATTCGGTTCTGAAAAACTGGTGGAAGGAACTGAGAGCGAGTGGCTGTAGTGGATCTACTGAACCCGTATTAGAAAAGTAAGTGCCTTATGAGATGTGCAATACATAAGATAAAATAAATGCTGAACATCTCCAAGCAAAGTTGTCTGTATTGTCTCTTTTGATTTTATTTCAGAAATTTCCAAGTCTTTAATCAGCAGTTATTTGAGTTATGGCACGAAGAACCTCTCTTGAAATCTGTTCCAGGAGCAGGAGACATGGCAATGGTCAGTGTGTCTTATATACTGTATGTATATATATAATATATACATATATATATAGAATAACCAAGGATTGACTAAATATCTTGATATTTTGTAAATATTGTACAAGATATGTGTTAGACTTACATACAACATTTTTTACCCTTAGGTCATTGACTCTTTTCTGTCTCAACTAACATGACAGCAACGAAGAGCCAGATCACAGATCTTTCTTTGGATAACGGTGCCTTGTGATATTCATATAAAAAAAAAGAAAAGAAAGAAAAGAAGGAAATCTTCATCCTTCAAAATCAAAAGAAAACGCCTCGAGTGCCTTTAGATTGTACTGTATTTCGTGAGATTGGTGTATTGCAGAGCAAACTGTAATCATACAGACAATGTGCAATAGATTGTGCAGAAACTGTTGTATGAGTTCTGATATTGTTGAGTTTTAGTTTAGTCACAGGAACGTGATGACTGTAGAAGAATGAATGCAAGAGTTCTGGTTCTTTGATATGTTGGTTGTGTGTACATAACGTAATTACCCTTTTGGTGATGAATAAATAGTGTGTTTAAATTAAATGTGTGGGTGGTATTATTATTTGTTTAATTAAAAAGCCAGTACTGATTTGTTTATGTGAATTAAAACTGTTTCCTCCCGCATTGCAACTCTACATGCTGTGCTGTACTTTACCTCAGGTTTATTACAGCTGATCGCTTGCAGCAGATTTCAGTCTTATCCCCTCAGTTCAGTCGCAAGTGGACTTCAGCCTCACTTTGTCTTGGAGTGATTCAATTTAGACAGAGATATGGGTTCGCACAGCTCCTATCTCTCAATTTACATGCAGGTTTATCTCCGTTGACACAGATAAGTCGGTGTCTGCCGTTGTGATGTGAACCCAAGGCTGAAGTCCAGCTTTGACTGGGCAGGACAAGGCTGTGTGGGGGGAAAAAAAAATCCCCTGTGATTCAGTGAACTCTCAATCTGGCCTCAGCAGTCGACGGCCTCGTATGCATTCCGCAGCTCTTCATTCGGTCAAAGGAGAAGAAGACGGGAGGCACGTGTGTGAAGGTTGAAGGTAAGCACACTGACCTTATCGGGTGAGGCGCCTTCAATTCCATTGTTTCACAGTTCGACTTCAAAATGTATAGTACCCTAACGGACTGGTTTGATGGCACAGGAAAGTGAAGGATGAGGAGCTTGAGGTGCTGGCTGCCGGCAGCAGCTCTGATGCTGTTCAGCGTCGCGGGAGTAAAGGCGCAGCATCTCCAGGCTGAGAACCTGCATCTGCTTCCAGCGGATGAACAAAAGTTGGTTCGGAACGTTGGAATGAGAGGTGGATTTGCTTGTGCATCCTTTCACTTTCGCTTTCCTCTTGTCTTTTTGCTGTCGATCTCAAGGATGTGTTTGGTTTGAAGTGGTTTCAAAATGAGTGTCTTTTTTCAAACTCTTGCTTGTAGTACATCATTTGCATGAACAGGCCACGTGAGTATTTCCGATTATCTGTGGGATTTCTCTCCAAATTCTAGTCTGCCGATCCAAATTGCTTCGCGACTCACTTTGTCCTCTGAGGTGATTTGTGTACCTTGAAAATGATAGATGACGAAATAAGAATAGTTTGGCAACTCGTCAAAGTTTTCAAATGTTTTCCTTGAAGACATCAAGAAACCGGGTTGCTCCTTTCATAGCCGGTGTAATGCCAAAGTACTGCCGCAGTGCAGCTATTAGCTGTGATTTTTGGAATGAATTGGTTTGCAATTTAAGAAATTCCAATCATTATGTTGGCCAGTTTACTTTTCACTGCGGCCGCCCAGTCTGCCTCCTGCCGTAACTTTTATTGGAAAGCCTACTCATGGGCAATCAAGATTAGTATCTCATCACGTGGATTGAAGTATCTGACCACCGAAACTACTCTTCTAAATTTTAAGAACGTACTTAGTCACCCCAGCTTCTTTTTTAAAATGTAAGCAGATTGTTGTAGGCCAGGAAAAAGTGAGTGTGTAATGACCCTTTACTACATTCGCCGTAACGCCTGTTTTGTTTATCTGCCCGTCAGTGCTGCCCAGAGACTGTCATGAAATGCTGATGATGTCATCAGGCCAGGCCAGTGATGGGGTCTACCTGATCCAACCGGGTGATGCCCCCATGGTGGCCTACTGTGCCATGCAGGAGGGAGGATGGACTGTCGTGCAGCACATCACCGTCAACAGCAGCGTGAGTTTTGACCGTACCTGGGCGGAGTATAAGCACGGCTTCGGGGCTGTCTCTGGGGATCACTGGCTTGGGAATGAATTCCTTCATCAGCTCACCAGTGGCCCGGGCCGCTACAAACTGGGAGTGAAACTGGTGGGCCCGGACGGCATCACCAAGATGGGCGAGTACGATCCCTTTCTGGTGGAAGACGAGGCGTCAGCGTACAGGCTGAGGCTGGGGCTGTTCCACGGCACATCTGTGGACGCGCTGACCCTGGACACGGAGAACTACCTGCATGACAACCAGCGGTTCACCACCAAAGACCGGGACAACGACAACTACTTCCAAAACTGTGCCCGGCTGGAGTTCCAGGGCGTGCCCGGAGGCGGATGGTGGTACGACGCATGTGCCGGTGCCAATCTAAACCGCAGGAACGTCATCTACTGGCAAAAGGACTGCAACAAGGAGCGACTGTGCAAGTACGCGTGGATGATGGTGAGACCTTCAGATACAGTAAAACTGGTTCACAGCAGAGACTGCAAGAAGGACGAGCTATAAGGCCCATAAGCTTTGTGGTCATATTTTTTAAGTGATAAACATTGAGTGTTTTTTTTTTTTTAAGTTTGTTGTTTCTTTCTTTTTTAAGGTTTTCTCGCTAACAAATAATCCAATAATTGAGATCAGTCAATTTTCGTTGAATTCACCACACTTTATTCAGAAAGTCAAATTCGACCGAATCACAAAACACTTAAACGAACAAAAACGAATCAACAACTTGGGACACAGTATAAAAATGCATAACTCTTTTCACATCATCCAGCAATACATGAAACAAAGCATGTCTTTCATTCCCCAAACTGTAAATGCAGATTTATGTTTTATCACTGTAGCTAAAGAGTGTTTCATCACACTTGGCTTATGACACATTTTTGCATCATCTCCCAACCAGTGCTCACAGAAAGGAACATTTTTACTAACAAACAGCATTTTTTGCCACATTACATACATTACACGTTTGCCAGAAACACAATGAGGCTATGTTTAAAAAAAAAAAGATTTAGTTACAGTAATTCAGAGAAAACAAATATTGTATTTAGACACAAAGATTTCAAATGCGTTTTCCCAAGACAAAAAAAACCTGAGGATGAAGGGATATAAACCAATTATAATAAACTATGTGTGCTCTTAAATCCTTCATACCTTTCTCTATGTATATGTATAATTACATTTATGAAATAATTAGGCTTCATTTTCTCAGAGATAAGAAGTTGTCAGGAGAAAACAATGACTCATTTTAAAGATGACAATGGCACATGTGAAAAGGCTTTGATAATCGTCAAGTTACAATCTCGACTTTGCAAGCAGATTCCAACATCAAGACAACATACAGTATATTAGCCCTTCAAAATAAAATAGCAACAAATCCAAAATCGTCCTCCTCGATACAAACACAGGATCACAATACTGTATTTAACAAATCTGATCATCCTGGGAGGGAAAACTTTCAATTTCAACGTTTTCAAACTGTGTCAATTATGTTTAATATGATTTTAAATATCCAACATGCATCTTAAAAAAGTACAGTACATATTTGAGTTAAAAGGATTTTGGGAGAAATGTTGATCATGTGTATTTTGGCAATTTTCAATATATTGGAATCTATGTACAGTATCATCACAAATTATTTTATGTTCTTCCATTTCCATACTATGAGCAAACATTACCGTAGACTTGTAGCCCTACTGATTAATTAGTAACTCGATAAATTGTGCCAACTTATTGATATACTATTTTTAATGTTGATATCTCCTAAACTGTCGAATTCAACTTTAAACAGTCGAGACAAACAGTACAAACATTTGATTTACAGCCGCCATCATAAGCCCTCTCAAAAATAAAGCTCATGTCAGTTTGGAGGTGACCACGGGGTTCTGGCCATACCAGTACAGTTTCTCTTCCACCCTTTTCTTCTTCCACTGGCACAGCAGGAGCATGCGGAAGGTCTTTTGAAAAGTCTTGTTACACAGCGCATAGCACATGGGATTGACGGTGCTGTTGACGTAGCACAGCCAGTAGCCAAGGTGCCAGAGGGAGAGGGGGATGCAGTTTGAGCAGAAGGTGGATATCAGCACCATGATGTTATACGGCGTCCATGTCAGAATGAAAGCCAGCAAGATGGCGCTGAGAGTCTGCGCCGCCTTCCTCTCCTTGATCAACACCATCCTCTTCCTCTTGGTGATCTGGATCTTCAGCGTGGCGTCTATCGGCTTGGACGCCGAGGACGTGGACGGCACGCTCATGGACTCGGCTGAGGAAAACGTTGACGACGCCATTTTGGTGTCTCCGTTCTTGCTCTGGTGCTCGGCGTGAGTGTCTTTGGCCGTGGCTTTGAACTTGTAGGACACGCACTTGCTGCTCTTCTGAGAGTTGCTCTTTGGTGGCGCCTGGAAGTAGCTGTCCTCCTCATAGCTGCTGAGATGCTCACTCTCACTGCCCACGCCACTCTTGATGGTCTCGCAAGCCTGGTTCCTGAACGAGACCGGGAGGCCTCCTGGAGAAACGGGCCTGTCCTCCTCCTCTGAGGAGGCATAGCTGTTAAAGGTGGTCTGCTGACCAGCCTTGGACCACTCGTCGTTGGTGCTGGCTGCTGATTTGGCTGCGTTGCTCTTGCTGGAAGACGACCAGGAGGCTTGGTTCCTGTCTTGGGAAGCTGATTTTAGTTTATAGCTAAAACAGGATCTGATAATGGTCTTCTGGGGTTGAGTGACCCCAGCGTCTGTGGCATAGTTAATCCCCTGAAGCTCAGCCAGATCTTTGGTCCTCTTCTCGGTCTCCTTGTAGATACGACAGTAGAGGATTGTCATGACTGAAACAGGGATGTAAAAGGCTGCGATCGCCGTCCCAAACGTTATGACGGGCTCGGAGAAAAACTGGATCTGGCACTGCCTCTCGGGCACAGTCCTTTTTCCGACAAAGTATTGCCAGCAGATGATCGGCGGAGCCCACAGAATGAGCGACACCAGCCAGGCCAGACCGATCATAACCCCAGCGCGTTTGGGAGTCCGCTTGGCCCTGTAGGTCAGAGGCCTGGTGATGGAGAAATATCTGTCAAAGCTGATCACCAACAAGTTCATGACTGAAGCGTTACTGGCAACATAGTCCACTGCCAGCCACAGGTCACAGGCGAGGTTCCCTAAGGCCCAGTAGCCCATCAGTATATAAGAGGTATAGAGATTCATCGAGAACACCCCTATGATCAGGTCCGCAGCCGCCAGACTCAGCAGGTAGTAGTTGTTCACGGTCTTTAGCTGGCTGTTGACTTTAAAGGAGAGCAGCACCAGGACATTGCCCACGATGGTGATGAGGCTGACTATAGCCGACACAGTTGCAATGGTGATCACCTCCCAGAGACTGTGCGTCGCTGGGTGGACATCCGTCGTACTGCTATTTACAGTGGAGTTTAGCGTATTCTCCCCTTCCATGGTCTTGTGTCTTACTGGCGTCCAACCATGACAGGTGTGTTTTGATTCATCAGCTTTTTGAAGATGTTCTGGAAAGAACAGAAAAAAAAGGTCACCACTTCATCCCTACAAAAAAAAAGGTTTAATTTACGGCCACTAGATGGCCTCCTTTAAGCATGTTAAGCATCTAGGAGTATTTGAAATCACACTGATGAGGTGAATATGCAAGCTTAATATATTATATATTTTTCTTATTGTTGTGTTGTTGTGTTAGTTGTGTCTAATGGACTTTATTAATCTGAAGTCTTCACACGGTTCACTGAATAAATAATAACTTATGTGAGTACACGCATATGGGGCCAAATCTCACATCTGTGGCACACAACATTGTTCCTTGCTCTAAATCTGTGCTGTTTTATTAATCGTGCATAACTCTGTTAATTGAGATGGCTTTAAATCAGTGATGTTAATAATAAGAGAATATTACAAATAATTATAACCTCCAAATAATCCCTGGTGTACAGTACATACACCAAATAAATTGCTTCAGAAAGCATTTATCCTGGACAAAACAAATACATTATTTACAAAGGGGGCGGGTTTGTGGTGTAGTCCCTCCAACTTTAAAAATCTCACACTTCACATGCCCTACACTCTCAGTTTAGAGCAGTGGTGTGCATGCACATCTCATCCCACTGGACACTAAAATTAATCGTGGATGAGGGGCTATACATGCCAACGTAGACCTGCGTTTTTGAAATAAGCCCATGGGAAACTGCTGCGGCGTGATGCCCTCTCTTTTCGTGACTTACAAATGTATTACATGTCATGTTTTCTTGCGTTTGACTGGAAGGTGTTAATAAAAGTACTGAAGCAGCATTCAATCCCATGCCACTGGTTGCACCCTGGGAAAACACAAGAGTTGAACCCATGCAGACTGTGCAGTGCGTGTGAGTGATGGGTGATACCATGTCATGTCATACTTTTCCTCACTCTCAGTTGAGCTAATAAGTTCACGCCGCCTCATTCTGTTTTTTTTTTTCCCAGAGAAGACACTCTTGTCTCTCAGCCAACCGGGCACCTCGGACTCGCTCTGCCTTAAATGAGGGAACTCCAATTACAGCCCTGCATCTGTGTCCTTTGTATGGCCTTTCAAGCTAAACAGCCTATATGGTTACATTCTCCACAATCATTCATTCTCATTGGAAACAGTCTGTGCACTCACAGAGCATAAAACCATGATTAGGGAGGCACAGACGATGTGAGGCTCCGTGTGGAGCAAGAGAGAACTCGATGGTAAATCACCTCTGCAGAGAAAATCCTCAACGTGAGTATTAGCAATTGAACGCCTGGGCCGCCGGCCAAAGTTGCCAATTTTTCTGCGGATGCGCTGGCACACATTTGGGGACAGTGGCAGCTGTACATTTTACAACTTTGGCCAGACTCTTGAAAACATGTCCAAAGAGCAGCGGATAAAATAGTCAACTCATGTATTGGCACCATCTGAGTGGGTGCGTTAGCTCACAGAAGTACTGGCAGACCAACCCTGACCACTCTCACTATCCATAGACCGGAATTGTTGTCATATTTATGGGGCCAGTACAGTCAGCTTGGGAAAACTGAATCCAATAAAGCCCGCTAAATCTCACTTAGTAAACTGGAGTTCTCTATCAGAGGTCTTCAGATAACTAGACATACCTCTGGCAGGGTGATGATGTATCTCTCCCCCCCTCTCCCGTCAATACACTGCACAAGACCGTTTTATTCGCTTTTAGTGCTTTTAAAGTTATTATACTTCCCCAAAGCCCTCAGTCTGATCAACCCAAACTTTCCAAAATACGGGTTCCTGTATTATAAATTGCAGTAAATACAAATGTCTCATAACCCGCCTCCCTGCTGTATCGTAGTTCGCAAACACAATAGATTTAAGCACACACTCTCCACTAACCCCTGCTTGAGCAATAACTTCCTCAATCGTTGACATTCTTTTGACAGTTCCATGTTGGCAGGGGTGTCGGCAGCAACCCGAGGCCCACATAAATAAAATTCCAGTCACTGCAGGGGTCCGCCTGCAGGACTCTGATTGCACCTCATCTTGTTATACAATGGCATTTCATATCACATCACTCAGCCCCGCTTCATCACACGGGGTTGAAAGGGTGGCCACAAATCCTTCTTTCGTTATCCACTATTTTGTGGTGTGTAAAAATGTGTCTCCCGGCTTAAGCTAGCAGAATCCCTGGCAATGAGACGAAATAGCTGATATTTTTATTTTCCACATACAATGGGGGGGGCATTCTTGCCTGAAAGCCTTAATAACATTTTAACCCCGGGCTACCTCCTAATAGCCTTTGGGTTTAGCATTGTTTATGAACATGAAAAAATAAATAACGAGCGTGAACATGGTAAACATCAGCATCTGGTCAACATGCTTCCTCCCGTGTTTATGACTCATGAGCGCCCACGTCATTGGATTTATGCAACATTTCTTCAATTATCTTGCCTCGTAGCTCATAAAGGGGTTTTCACTCAAACGTTTCACTCAAACGTTTGTAAACACAGAAGTGCTTTGAGGCTGGGGGACAGTTGTTTGACTGTAGCCTCGGGGACATAAATGCTCAATATACGGCAGTACCTGTGACATTTATGTGTTCAATCACGTTGAACAAATGACTCCAATCTGACTTTTTAACACTCTCAGACAAATATGTCAACCAGTCGTAGCCTAATTTGAACTTGGGGGTCGGTGTTAAACACGGTTGCCGCAACATCACATGAATGTTGCCTGAAGTAAAGCCTCACGTAAGTAGCACCCTTAATAGTGGACATGGATGTAACACACAACAATACCTCAGGTGTCCACCTTTCATCACCGTGTCAATTGTAATTAAGCCATTTTTATTTGTTTTCTTCTTCAGAACAAAATGTGGCTGGACTGAACCATCAGTGACTAAATTGTTGGTGGCTCAAAAATGATTAATCAATGAAGACAGGTACGGTGTTTCAGAAAATACAATCCTGAGTCATCGATGACTGCTGCGTACACACACACACACGCACCCACACGCACGCACCAAAACAATAGACGTGTCGTGTTCTGCCTCTTGACCAGAACAAGTCAAGCTTGCTAATAGCTTCTAAATCGAAGCAGGAAACATTTTAATGGTACACTCAGAGCTCGAAGGGGAGGGGGGGGGTAGACTCTGACTCTATAAATAGTGAATATGGTCTGTTCTGGTCTGTTTTTTGGGCTTTTCAAGGATGGTGGTTTGTTGGGATCAGATGGGACGTGTTTTGTTGAAGAGCTTTGTGACGCTGTCTGGTCAGGAGAAAGGGGGGTACTTGGGATTTCAATATTAGACAGACTGCTGCGAAATGTTATCGACTGTACTTGTAGTTTACGTGTTGTGTGCACACTCAGGGGTCACTGGTCCTGTGAAATGGGGTTATTGCTCAAGGACCAAAAATGTTTTATCGTATGTGATGTACTTCTGAGTATCGTACTGCTCTCTGGAAAACGGCGTGAGTTAATTGTGCATAAGTAATGGAAATTGATTTACAGTGACCAGTATGTGAGGGAGGATGGCCCAGGTAGCACAAATCGGCCATGATTGCAGAGGCAGTCATGTTGAACGGTGGCTTCCTGCGGGTCCTCTTGGCACATGGCCATCACTGCTCTTGTGCTGTAGCTCCGTGCACCGGCCCCCACCGGGCCTTCCAGTCATTGGTAACCTTTTTCTGCTCTCTGCTGTGGTTGCAGCACAACTGCTCTGCACAGCAAAAACACGAAAGCCAAAAACGCGCGTGCGCGCATGTGTGTGTGTGTGTGGCATTTGCGAAAGAAAGGGAAAGAATATGAGAGGGACCAACACATGAAGAAGAAGAAAGAGAAGCAGAGAGCAAAAGAGCGGTCAAAGCCAAGAAGGTGAAGGACACCGTGTGTGTGTCTGCGTGGTGGTTATGTATGATGCGCAAAACAGCCCAGAGCTCTTTCACACAATGTTTTTTGGCATGTTGTAGTCAGCCCACTGACCCATGGTTGAGATTCCTGCATATGTGGTGTTCTGGAAGAGGACCTAACTAATGCTTGAATTACTCTGGGGCTAAGGCATTGGAGGAGGATTATACATGTACACATTAACAGCTGCTCCAAAACATGCAATCTGAAATATTAATCTGTGTGTTACATTGGTGGCCAAATATAGAATGCAGCCTTTGAAGATATATATATATATAAATGCAGGTGTGGGGGGGGAAACACGAGAATATCCTTTCAAACTACTACTCTCTGCACTACCACTCTTTTGTTTTTTAAATGTTATTATTGCATTTTTTCCCCTCTGGGATCGATCTCAAATAACATCTCAGCTCTGATTATGATACATTTTTGTGACAACACAGTTGTTGGCACGGCTTTCTAAAAGAAAATAATCACAACACGTGCAGCCTTGAGGAGTTATATTTCATGAGTGAATATTTCCCTATTGCCATTTTTTTAAGAATGCCTTTGTGCTTGTCACAGTTTTCAACAACACGCCAAATTTCTACAACCTGTGTAATTGTCAGTGCTGGTTTGGATAGCTGTGCTGTTGAAATTGAATGTTGTTTGGAAATGGTGAAGGAGTGTGTGGGGACACACAGAAACACAGCTATTTGTTATCTCAATGTATTAATATGCTTAGAAATGAGCCTGTTGGATCTAAAGAGCAAAAGGAGTCCAGGTCTGATGTCGGCTGGACGACTCCCCCCTGCAATTTGAAATAAAACTGCTGCAGAGCAAAACAAGCAAAATTGGTCTACACTCGAGTCACGATTAGTCCAAACCTACCAAACCATAAATGTCTCGGGGTAACTGTTTCCAGGATTTGTGGAGGACCACCTGGACCTTTCTACACTTTCTGTAACACCTCACACAATCCGAGGGGACTGGAGGGACTCGTTAAAATCATGCTTCACTGCTTAGCCCTCCCCCTGTTTGTCATTTCACCTCAATCAAGGAAAGGAAGGGAAAGAAGGCGAGGGACCTGTGCTTAGCCTTTTAGGAAGAATATCGATTGGAATAAAACTATATCTAAAAAAAAATGGATGAGCTTAGAATCCAATTATCTATTTCAAAGAGAAGTCTAATCAGAGATCAAGTGAGTAGAGGGGAGCCAGGGTGTGGGAGAAATGATATTGGATTATAGCCCATGGAAACGGATACATTTTTAAAGTTGTTCATAAATTACTGGTAAAGAACCCCTCATGTTGACTTTTGTGTACACCATGTATTCCGGAAAAACAGATGCGCACACTCTTCCAGGAGCACATCCGCTGTTGCGTTCATTAAGGCAAAAGGCTCCATTAAAAATACATGCTCAGACCTCTCAGACATGCACTTGTGCACACATGACGCTATTTCCCCTGAAATCCAGGTCATGCCTTTGTGCGTTCATTAAAAAGTGAACATCCAATCGGTCAGGTTTCTCTGTGTAAAAAAAGTCAAGCATGTACTGGGGGCAGGAAAAGAAAGCAGACCCATACTCACAGTTGACTTTCCCTTTGCGCTCACGTCCTGTCGTGTAAGAGCAGCTCGCGGCAGAGTTCATTGTTAATCCCTTTGTTTTGCCTCGGAAGTCTTCAGGTCAAGTGTGGCACCGAGGAACAGGATCACGGCGCAGCTGGGGAGAGGATTGAGGTGGTTGAGAGAGCCCGCTGGCTTGACCTCGCATGTCGGGAGGGCCACAGAGGCGGAGGAGGAGGGCGGACACGGAGGGGGGGGGAGCGCTTTGGTCGTCCCTGCTCCAGAGGCGCAGAGTGCGGCATCACGTTCCCATCGGGCATCCAAAAACAGCCACGGCGTGTCCAGGCAGGAAAGGTATCCTCAAATTGCTGAGCATCCTTCCTCCGTCATCCATAAATTAGTAGAATATGCTCGGGAGGCGAAGAGAGGGGAGTGGAAGGAACTTTTCCTCGCAGTCTGAGAGAAGCTGAATCAGCTGCGCCTCTTCTCAGGCAAGTTGAAGCATAATATCACAGAGAGGCTGCCTGAGACAAGTCGCTGCTGCCACACCGCTGCCGCTGCATCTACGCTGGCCGACAGACACAGACGTAGTTGACGCTCGCTGGCTGGGAGGAGAAATTCCCACAGGGCTGAATGGTTCGTCATGTTTCGGGACAGTGAGCATGCGGCTAAGAACAGAGAGAGTGAGAGAGGGAGGGAGGGAGGGGAGGAGGCAGAAAAGGAGGTGGCTGGGTGGCTGCTCGGGCTTTATTTTGGATGGGCAAGAGGCGCGTGGGGGTGGTCGGCGGTTGGTGTGTAAGTCAGATAACTCGGGGCGAAACCCTCGTCTTTGTGTGGCTGCGCGTCATGGTCACACAAGCCATTAATTACCTCCGTGGGTGTGTGTATTTTTTCTCTTCATTTACACAAAAGCAAGGAGACACAGTGACCCTTGTTATCGCCGCCCTGGGCTCTCTCACTATTGCACCCGGGCGAAAGCAGCGTGGCTATCAGCCTCATCTGCAGGGCATAAAACACCACTGCTGCCACTGCTCACACGGGAGAGCACTGACATGGCTGGGCCAGATAAGCAGACAACTGAAAGTGACAGATGTGTTTCACCAGGACCTTTGTGTGTGTGTGTGTGTGTGTGTGTGTCCGTGTGTGGGTGTATACATTGTGCTGATTGCGGAATTATTCACTTGGCATTAGGCGACTGCCCTGGATGGGTATAAGGGCCTTATATGTTTTAATCTGGATGATGGGGACTGATCTGCTTCATGAGCTCCCATCAAATCCAATTGCTGCCAATATCGCACTCTGTATCGCAGGATAAATCTATGGCCCTGGGGCATATTCACAAGGTCACAGGACAAAACTGGCTGTCGATTTGGTTCATGTTTATTGCAGGCAGGTATCAAATGACCTGCAATTACCCGGAGGTGTGCTTCAGTGAGTGTGTTTTACTGAATAGCCTAACAAGAGGGTGTCTAACCTGAATGAAGGAACTGCACAATAAATGGGAGGATGCTGTGATTGCTCAGATCTTCATTCATCGCCACTTACCTTTGGGAAACAAGACACCATGTTTTGGGATTTCACAGACATCACAAAGTGCTTCCTTATAAAAGAAAAAAGAAAGAAAAAGTACGGACAAAAATAAAGTAAATACCAATGTGTAATAATCTGCAGTCAGTTCCATGCGGTGGTAGTACGATTACCTCTGTGCCGGCACACACAGAATAAAGACCTGCACTTTCCATTGTAGACCAGAGGAAGCTGGTTATTGGACAACACACACTCCTGTGCTTCATATTGACATTTGTCATAATACACACAGAAAATATATTACTACTAGGTCAGAGCTTTACCGCGTGCTGACGACATGATGGATGGGTTTCATGAAAATGTCTGCAGAGACAGAGCACCATATATCACCGCCATTCGCCACTTCCCACAATACCTGGCAGTCTAATCTAATGCCATGTCCAGGCACACGGCCAGAGGACAAACACCTGCCTCATCATCGCCCCTGAACGTAAAGCTGATCTGCGCAAAGTTTATTGGGTATCAGATTTTTTTTTAATTCATATTACTGCACAGTGCACATTGAACATGTGTGCCTGTGCAACCACCAGCCTGTCGCCTTTCAAGCTCATTTGTATTGATTTTTTTATGCTATATGCCTTATTGATTATATAACAAAATCATATCTAACTGGTACATTATTAACTTTATAATTAAGAGGGTGGCGGAAAATTGATTGAAAGTAAATTACAATTAGGCATACGACCTTTAGCATTAAAGCCACAGAATAATGGTTTTCCAATGCCTTTTTGTCGCCCAGATATGTTTTGGATTTTGTTCATCTCTCTCTCGTAAACAATAATCACAAGGCCACTAATGATAGCTCCTGATATCAGTTGTCACTTGTCACTCAGGCATTTTTCTCTCTGCTCATCTACCTCCTGGAGGCATGGCTGTTTTTTACACAGGTCAATGTCTGATCACTGCGTGCCTGTCAGAGAGACAAGATGGGGGAGGACATCAACACAGCCGGAGAGGCATTGCATCTGTCCACAGTCCACAGGGGCTTGCTTATTTCCTGACCCAATTGTGCACCCATATGCCGGCAAAAAAGATCAGCCTCCACGTGGTGCAATTGTAATGTCTTTTTTCCTTCCATTTTGCGATCTATTTTAGATTTTAGTTTATTCCTTTAATGTTCAGTCTTAAAATAGGTTGTGTTTGACGTTAAGGACTGTTCCTAACTTTCATTATACTGGTCTAACGCTTTGTTGTTGATTTTCTTTTTAATCAGCCAAATTAGAGATTAACCATCATCACTATAAATGATAAAGGTCACGCAGAATATCCCCACTGACACCCTGGAGCCTCCTTTAATCTAGTTGATCCCTGGCATATGTCTCTCCACGCGTCCACTCCTCTGCTGTCCTTCTCTCTTTGAGGCTCTGATGTGCAACAAATGTTCATCTGCAGTTGTGCCAGCTTATAAGTTTTTTATTTTTTATTTTTTTCCTGTCTCCCACTGGTGCCGCGCAACATCTCCTTTTGACAAAATGTTTTGCTGATTCCTTGTGCTGTGTTAGGGGATTTACAAGTCCCTCCTGCTTTGCAGCCTGGTATTATCACTTACCAGGTGATAAAAACGGGCTTGTTCGTGGAACACATTGGATATGGGAGGCTACCATTCTTGCTGATATTTATTTATTTCTTTGTTTATTTCTTTGTTTGTTTTTTAATTAATTAATTTATTATTATTATTTGTATATATATATATATTTTTTTTTTCGCTAAATCACTAGCCCTTCACTTGCTGCACCCTATAAGTAGTGGCTATGGTTTCCGGTGACTCCGCTAATGCCAAATCCCCGCCCCGTGTCCTGGCCGTCCGACTTCCGCCCCGCCACAGGCCTCATCTCGGGCCCCCGTCCCCTTCCTGTAGACGTGGCCCTGTGTAGATCGCATCGCCAAGTCCACCCATCCCCTGCCTTGTAACTTTCATTTGTCGTGCGTACCTTTGTCGCGCGTACTAAGTTAGTGTTTGATCTCGGGCGCTCGCTGATAACAGCCACGCCGGCATCGCGCGCCCTTTTCCCCCTCGCGCACTCAGGCCCTCACAGACGCGACGCTGACTGCCTGGTACGTAGTCCGTAGGGTACACGTTTTACATGTTGTTGTCACCACGTTGATGTTTTAACTGGAGGTTCATTCATAGGTTTAGGAACCCCGAGCCTGGCTAGAAGTCCGGCGGTGCCAAGAGGAAGCCGCGCGGGCCACTTCCGCTGTCGATATTCAAATGATCCTAGACGTTCAGCTTTGCCTTTGCGTTCCTGTTTGGCTCTATCTTCACCTCTGATATTGCCTTACGTTAACGTTACTAGCTACCTCTTTGCTTATAACGTTTCTATAGTGTTTTTGTTTTAAAACTTGTCCCGTTTTATACCAGGTATTTAAAGTCTGGCCGGTCACCCCCATCCTGATTCATGCGCGTTATTAATGTTGCTTTTTTAGATTACTGGGTCTGGTGCTCTGTCTATTTTGATGATTTTTTGTTGACTTGCCGCACATGCATGTGTTTGCTGCAGCCGCGTTTTTCTGCATACTTCTTTCGTATTCTGCATATATATATTTATAGATTCATTCAACTGCATGGCTACTTTATGTCATTAGGTCATTTATCTTTATGTTTTCCAGTTGATTGTTTTGTTTAATTTGAAATTGATATGGTTTTGAGTGTTGTAGAAGAAGAAGATGTAGATAACTGGGTAACAGCTGTTTGAGTACATTTTGGGTGCTATTCACTTTGTCTCTTTATTATTATTATTTTTTTTTTGTGAGCCTAATCACCGATTTACCCTTGTTTGTCAGGCTGAGGCCCTAAGTGGTGGAGGTTGGGTCCTTCGGGTCGTGGTAGTGGTGCGTGTGTGGACGTGTGTGCACTGCCGATTCAGGGTGCCTTTCTGGGAACTCGCCCCCCCCCCTCGCTTTTAAGCCCACCTCTCCACTGGTAGGCCTCAGTCCCGAGCGCTATTGTATGTTTGCCCTTTATAATTTTTATGTCTGAATTAATAAAATGTTGTTTAATGGATGGAAAACGAGTCTCTGATCCCTCTCGCCATGTTAGGAGCTTGTATATGTGTATATCAACTGGGTTTTCCTGTTTCAAGCAATTTTATCTCAGAAATACCATTTATATGCCTTTTTGACAGTCATACGATGAGCTGAGAAACAAATATTCTTCAATAGTTTAGTTTGTTTTATCAAAGTTACTGAATGAATGCTATGTTTAGGCTCCTGGAAATATCAGGCCTTATTGAAAGTGGAATCTAGAAGCAGTGTCCATCCTCCGCCAGGTACAAATCAGCTGGATGGCACATGAGCTCCTTCTCTCTGTCATGCAATTTTAATGTTACCTTGACAGAGGAGATAGCTCTGGTATAGGCAACTCTGATTGAGCTGTTGTTGAGGACCTGTGCTTTGCACTCATTTAAGGACATCCAACACCAAAGTTTCAGACAGTGTGCATCAATAACAATAACCTTGTCTAGGTGAGGCAGGGCTTCCATCCTCTGAACATGTTGTCTTTTTTCCTGTGTGAGTGTGACTCACAATTAATGCATAAACAAAAATGTACACAAATGTCCCACTGTAAACAATTAGATTTACTCTCCATTCTTCTAGGAAATGTAAACGAGCACAGGTGGATTATTAGTTTCCCCCCATTCCACACCACTGACAACCTGACACGCATCTAGTTTTGCCCACTGAACAAAATGTTCAGAGTCCGTGCCTGTCGGGTGGCCCAGTCACCATTCGTCTGAATTATTGGTCTCCAAAATTGGTGTCAAGGCCTCAAATAAGCTCAGCCGATGTCACGCTCCTATCGGCTCAGCCAAATTTCCACGGTGAAGAGAAAAACAAAATGGAATTTCTTTTCTTTTTCAACATGTCTGGGCCCCTGCCTGACCTCAGAGAGAGAAAGTAGTGGAAAACCACTGATGAGGGGTGTTCAATATCTGATCTGTCTCTCTGACCCCACTTGTCTGTCTGGGTGGATTTTTAATTGCTATAATAATTCAGCCATCAGCCTCTCTCTGAGGTCAGAGATGAAAAATGGAACATCGTTCAAGCCGCCAAACAACAGTGACAGAATGACCCTGTCATTTCAATAATAATAATCCTCCGTGGACAATTTTCTTCATGTTCAAACTACACTGTTGGGTTTCATTTTCCATCCCCAATACATTGTTTTAATCTGCTTTATTTCCAATGAGGGTGTTTTTCATACACACAATACATAGCACATAACACATAGAAATATTATTATCTAGTCTTTAATTTAATCACCAACTGTCATGGTCTGCATCAAAAGGACTGGAGTTGGACTCTTAATGAATGCGTTTATTGGGTTTTGCTTTTTTATTTGGTGTGTGGCTCTGTTGGGTTTTCCATGTGCGCTCTCCTGCCTTGTGTAGCTCGTCTTGTCCTACTTCCTGTTTTTATTTTGTAAATACTCTCCACGTGTTACCCTGAGTCATTTTCCTTCCAGCCTTTGTGTGGCCTCCCTCCTGATTGCCTGTCCCACCCTCCTGTGTTTTCAGCCACACCTGTGTCTCGTTATCTCCCAGTCACCCAGTGCATTTCAGTTTATGTGTTTCCTCTGTGGAGTGTCAGTGATCAGTTTTGGCTTTCCAAGTGTTTTTGGAGTTTGGACTAAATCGTATACTCAATTCATTGAGAGTCTGACAGTCTAAAGACACTGTACACTGTAATTGTCAAGGCTGACTTATTTAATTTGGCCCAATAGCTTCTCTATTCTTTTGAGCGTCCCTTCCATGGTTCTAAGACGACGATGCTCGGCTATGAAATAAAAGGTGAGGTTTGATCTGAAGTGAATTTTTTTTCTGTGACACATTATTATTACTATACCTTGTCTTTTTCACTGCACAAACATATAACCAATCTTTCTTACCCTAGACTTATATGGGCTGAGCATACAGTTCAACACCAGCTATGCTTACAACTGCATCAACAGTCTATCTTCAAAAAAACAACCTTCAGTTGAGGTGAGTGTTCGCCTCTGAAATGTCTACTGTACTGTGGTGTAAGCAAATCCATTGTATGTCAGCTTAAAAATAACATGCACTTAAAAACATGTACTAACAGGTCCCCCGGGTCCAATGATATGAATTATTGTTTCAAACATTGAACATACCCTGCTTCTGACTGTAAATGCATATAACATCATGGTACTTGCAGTCAAAGTTGTATGCTCAAAATCAGATGAGACAACGTTTCGATTGAAGCGTTGACCTTCAAAATTGTTTCATGTGGCCCAAATAGACACTATTAGATCCTGCTACCAAAAACAGCATGTTGCAGCTTGGGATGTGGGTTTGAACAACTGACACGGGTCAGTTCAACCTCTGGCAATGAGAGCACCTTCTGATCCACAGGCCTCGTTCAGCATAAATACAAAAAATCACTGGCGTGCACCTACATAGTCATTCCCAGGAAGTATCTTCTTATGTAACATTTTGTTTGATGAGTAGTAAGTAAAACCTATGATTTTTACCGAGGATAATTTGTTGACTGTTGCGTCTCCATTAGGCCGGGCTTATTTCTTTTTTCAGCACCACAGCTATGACACGAACGATCAATGCTCTGAGGGATACCTGCTCACCGGCGCCGACGTGCTGCTGTGCCTGCCGCACACGCCACGGTGACTCAGACGAACAGTAGGGGGCAATTGCACCACAAGCGAAAGTGGAAACCTGACGGGATGTACATTTTATTTCAAAAGTCAAAAGACAAGTGCTGTCTGCTAACACTACATTTAAAAAAAAAACAAACAAGCAAGTCTTAATACATAGAATCTGTCCACATTCACCCCACACTGCTTACTCATCAGAATAAAAAATACTTTGCCTTTTATTTTGTCTTCACTTCTATGATTTTGAAGATGTCTTTACTGTTGTCTGTGTGTACTGGGATATCACTAGGACAGACACATGCTGAGTAGACATGAATTGAAATGTAAAATGCAGGGGGATTAATTTGCTAAGTGTAGATACACCTCTTTGAACTGCAAAATGTATTTAGCATGAATAAAGCTCACCCCATTTAGTACTCCATGGAGCCACTTCATGTCAGTATTTAATTAGTTATTAAGTAAAATGAAATAAGATTTAAGCCAAAACTAAACTGTACATTAACACGTGTCCATTAATTGTAACAAGCTAAGCTAACTGGAGGCTTTATATTCACTGGTTAGACATGAGTTGTATCAGTATCTTGCTTAGATAAGATGAACAACAGGCTAATTTTCATTAGTTACAGATAAAGTGTCAGAAAGTGTCAAAAATTACATTTTTTTAAGACATATATTGCTGCTATAATGCACTTTGTAAAAACAGACTAAGAATCTACTTCATAATAGATTTGGGAGATTGTTTCATTTATCATTCCCCCATAATGCACCGTGAGTAATGCATTACAAATAACAAATACACAGAGCAGGGTCCAACAGACGCATTTTATTGTTCCACAGAGTGCACATAATGCTCAAAATGAATTATGGTGATGAGATGGGGGTCAGAAGGGCGAGAGAGAATAATAAATGACATAGCCACCAAGTGTAGCAGGTAAAGTAATTCTGCGGCTGCAACATAACCAGACTGACAGCAAGAGCTTATCAGATCCTAAATAAATACCTCATTATCATGATCTTAATGAGATTAGAGTGGGGAAAAAATGTCAACCAACACTGAATTGCTCGGTGACAGCTGTGGAACTTTTATACATCAGTCATGTGCAACCATGTGAGGACAACAGATCCACAATATTTGGAGCAATTGTGCATTCTTCTAGTTTCTAATTCATAGGTCATTACGCTTGCACAGTTCCCTTGAAAGTGCTTCAGAGAGCGTTGCTGCTGGAGCCTTTGTAGCGCACCATAAGATGTTTGAAGCAGTTTATTCCACATCTGAACCGTTTTTGCTTTGCTTTATTTCTTTAATAGTTTTGTGAGAATGACACCGCGCTACTGTAACTGACAAAAGGCCCAAGAACCTGAAAAGTTCTGTCAATTGTTATCTTGTATTTGAGAGCAGAATGCAACACATGGTAGGCTCCGCTCCATTGGAAGGGCTGTTGGTAAACCATAACCACCCTGAGAGCAGAAGTTTTGATACGGATTTATTATTGAATTGGAACATTGCAGTCAGAAGTCATTAAGGCACTTATAACTTTGCTCCTGCCCATTTTCCTAAGAATGAGAGCTGCTGTCGAAGCCCAGATTGCCTCTGAAGGTGCTTTTATACAGGACAAGGACTGACCCATTTAAGAGCAAAATGCCAGGGATTGTAGAATATATAACAATATCACGAGAGAAGAAAAAAAAACAACCTTTAAAAACAGCATTGTACATTACGCCGCTGTGACTCATCTGCACTAGAACAAAAGAATATGCTTTGTGCACTGCGAGGTGACTCACTCGCTTTTTCCGCCTTCTCCGTTTCTGTCACTTTTTGTCACTATCTTTATCCCTTTTTTTTTTTTTTACATCTCTGTTGAAATTCCTTGAAAACATTTTATGCCCGAGCATCAGTTTATCCTGATTGAAAACCTCGCTGCCCTCCACACGGCCAGAGGTCCAACTAGCTTTGAATTGGTCCGGTGACGGATCCATGAAGGCTCACCTCAGGTCAGCCGGTGCACTCTGGGACGGCAGCGGTTAATTACCTATGCTGCTCAGGGGAGTGAAGGGAAACTAGAACCATAAAGCCTTGCCTGATATTCCAACGAGCTATTCACGGCTAAGCGTGTACACGTCTGTCACTCAAACCCACAGACGGGTGACATATCTGTCGGGCGCACACGCACCAACCCGTAAGACGCGCAGCTACGATGCCTCTGTCTCACTCTTATCTGTTCATATGCTGTCTCTCTCCAGACATTTGCAGTGGCGGAGCGGAGCTGTCAGGGCACATCTTATCTGGTTCCTGACAAAATCGCACACCATCAATCCCTCTCTGACTCCGTACAGCTCAGCGGCGAAATGCCTGCGGAGGGGGTACAAGATGGGTAATTGTGTCACGGCTCGGCCGAAGACGGTAAGAATCCTTGCCTAAAGGTTTAAAGGACCGGTGTGGAATCCCGGTAATGTAACGCAATGTACAAATGATTTGATACGACAACAACCGATTTGAAAGCTCCCGTTTCCACAATGTCAGTGAAGTGTGATGTGTTCTTGTATACTCGCATCCAAAAATGGAAGCTCCAACTTTGAGAACTGAAGTGACTATGAAACTGCGATTCACCACATTACACTGCCCACTGCCGGACTTTCTTACTAACATATTGTGGGGCAAATTGATGGGTTTCCAAACAAATATCCAAGGGTATGTGCACAGCTGCGGGGTAGAAAGTATGTTTCTACAATTTCGCAAGTTTTGGGGAAGATGAATTCCTCACAAGCCAGAATCCATCTTGTCAAACTCCAAGGTAATCACTTAAGATAATTTAAGCCTTGAAGGTATAAGAACGAACTGAGATGCAATTTTTTGTTTTAGTCATTAGTCCCCATTGATATCTAACCCCGCATCTTCTGATTTTCTTTCATCACTGTTTCACCTCTGAGTATTATTTACACTGTAACTCTTTATTTTACACCTCTGTATCTTCATGTTTTATGCAAATTCTGGACTCTATACTATACTATACTTTCCTTTTTTTCCACCTCAACCATATGTATATACATTTTGACTAATTTTGGACGACATGTTATACGATGACGTTTTTCACTTTTTCAGATTTCTTTCACCTGTACCATGTTTTTTGGCATACCTGCTTTTGAAATGGTTGACTTTTTTATTTTTACATTTTTGGACGACATGCTATACTGTGAGGTTTTCACTTTATTTTCACACCTGCCGGTTTTTTAGGCCCTGCCGATGTTACTGTGCGAATTTCGAGTGTTTAGAAATGTTTCACTTTTTGGTAGCCATAAGGCTATAGTAAGACATATTTGTAAGATTGTTGAAGACATGCTATGATGTTTTCACTTTTTTTCCACCCTATTTTTGCATCTACCCTATTTTAAGGCCCTGCCGATGTTTCAGTGCTTTTCAAATAATCCCAGTGTCTTACAAATGCAGAGTGAAAGCACACACTCACACACACAATTAGGAAATGACTCTTCTGCTTTAAATCCATCTGGTCCAGCACAACAATGTCCATAGAGAGGGTGAAGGCTCCAGAGCAGTGGGCTTCCTGTTTTGTAGGCGCCCGGGGAGCAGATGTTGGGGGTTGAAGTGCCGTGCCCATGCGTTCACGGTGGAGTCTTTTGAAGGGACAGCTGGATTGGATTCCTGCCTCCGTTCCTGATTGTATTTTCTTTTGCCATCGCAGTTGGGGTTGTTGGGGTCTCCAACCAGCAAACCACTAGTCTGAAGTCTGTCTCCTTCAGTAGCTAGTCCACAACGTAAGGCTATAGAAAGGTTTCTTCTTTTTAATAGATTTTAAAATGTTTTGTTGACATGCTATATTGTAACGTTTTCACTTTATTTTCGCATCTACACAATTTTTAGGCCCTGCCGATGTTACTGTGCGAGTTTTGAGTGTTTCGAAATGTTTGACTTTTTGGCCGACATAAGACTACAGTAAGGTGTTTTTTGTCAAATGTTTGAATTTTTTAAGACATGCTATACTATGACATGTTCACTTTTTCACTTTAATTTTGCATCTACCCTATTTTTGTGCCCTGCCGATGTTACCATGAGAGTTTCGAGTGTTCGAGGCTATAGTATGGCGATTTTGTCAAAGTTTACATTTTGGAAAACATGCTATACGATCGCTTTTTAAATTTTTTTGCATTTTTAGGCCCTGTCGGTGTTACTATGCGAGTTTCGAGTTTTTTTAATTTTTTGACTTTGGCCGACATGCTATGCTATGAAGTTTTCACTTTATTTTCGTACCTACACTATTTTTAAGCCCTGTCCATGGCACTGTGAAAGTTTTGAGCGTTTTCCTCATGTTGGAAAATGTGAACTTTTTTGACCGACATAAGGCTATCGTAAGGCGTTTTTGTCAAATTTCTGACAATGGAAAAGCAAAAAAAAAAAAATACAAAGTTTTAACTTTTTTCACTTAATTTTCGCACCTGCCCTATTTTTAAGCCCTGCCGATGCTGCTGTGCGAGTTTCGAGTGTTTTCGACATGTTTGAAAATTGTGACTTTTTTGGCCGACATAAGGCTATAGTAAGGCGTTTTTGTCAAATTTCTGACGATGGAAAAGCAAAAAAAAACAAGTTTTCAGTTTTTTCACTTAATTTTCGCACCTAACCTATTTTTAAGCCCTGCCGATGCTGTGCGAGTTTCGAGTGTTTTCAACATGTTTGAAATTGTTGACTTTTTTTGGCCGACATAAGGCTATAGTAAGGCTTTTTTTTATCAAATTTCTGACGACAGAATTTCTCAAAAAAAAATCTAAGTTTTAACTTTTTTCACTGTATTTTTCGCATCTACACTATTTTTCAAGCCCTGCCGATAATACTGTGGGAGTTTCGAGTGCTTTCGACATGTTTAAAAAATGTGATTTTTTTTGGCCGACATAAGGCTATAGTAAGGCTTTTTTTGTCAAATTCCTGACGACAGAAATATATATATTTTTTTATTTTTTTACTTTTTTCACTTAATTTTCGCACCTACCCTATTTTTAAGCCCTGCCGATGCTGCTGTGCGATGTTCGAGTGATTTTAACATCTTTGAAATTGTTGATTTTTTTGGCCGACATAAGGCTATAGTAAGGCGTTTTTTGCGGAATTTCTGATGGCAAAAATTTTTTAAAAAAAGACACAGTTTTAACTTTTTTCACTTTATTTTTGCACCTACCCTGTTTTCAAGCCCTGCCGATGCTACTGTGAAAGTTTCGAGTGTTTTCGACATGTTTGAAAATGTGGACTTTTTTGGCCGACATAAGGCTATAGTAAGGCTTTTTTTGTCAAATTCCTGACGACAGAAATATAAAAAAAAATGTATTTTTTTACTTTTTTCACTTAATTTTCGCACCTACCCTATTTTTAAGCCCTGCCGATGCTGCTGTGCGATGTTCGAGTGATTTTAACATCTTTGAAATTGTTGATTTTTTTGGCCGACATAAGGCTATAGTAAGGCGTTTTTTGTCGAATTTCTGATGGCAAAAATAAAAAAAAAAAAGACACAGTTTTAACTTTTTTCACTTTATTTTTGCACCTACCCTGTTTTCAAGCCCTGCCGATGCTACTGTGAAAGTTTCGAGTGTTTTCGACATGTTTGAAAATGTGGACTTTTTTGGCCGATATAAGGCTATAGTAAGGCATTTTTTGTCAAATTTTCTACGATGGAAAAGTAAAAAAATAACCAAGTTCTCACTTTTTTAATTTAATTTTCGCACCTACCCTTTTTTTAAGCACTGCCAATGCTACTGTGTGAGTTTCGAGTGTTTTCGAGTGTTTTCGACATGTTTGAAAATTTTGACTTTTTTGGCCAATATAGGGCTATAGTAAGGCAAATTTGTCAAATTTCTGACCATGGAAAAGTCAAAAAAATAACAAACTTTTCTCTTTTTTCACTTAATTTTAGCACCTACCCTGTTTTCAATTCCTGCCGATGCTACTGTGCAAGTTTCGAGTGTTTTTGACATGTTTGAAATTGTTGACTTTTTTGGCCGACATAAGGCGATAGTAGGGCCTTTTTTTTCAAATTTCTGCCGACAGAAATCCACAAAAAAAAACAAAGTTTTAACTTTTTTCACTTTATTTTCACATCTACACTATTTTTAAGCCATGCCGATGCTACTGTGCAAGTTTCGAGTTTTTTCGACATGTTTGAAAATTTTGACTTTTTTGGCCGACATAAGGCTATAGTAAGGCGTTTTTTGTCAAATTCGTGATGATGGAAAAGTAAAAAAAAAAAACAAGTTTTCAGTTTTTTCACTTAATTTTCGCACCTACCCTGTTTTTAAGCCCTGCCGATGCTACTGTGTAAGTTTCGAGTAATTTCGACATTTTTGAAAATGTTGACTTTTTTGGCCGACATAGGGCTATAGTAAGGCGACTTTTGTCAAATTACTGACAACAGGAATTTTCAAAAAAAAGTCAAAGTTTTAACTTTTTTCACTTTATTTTCGCATCTACACTATTTTTAAACCCTGCCGATAATACTGTGCGAGTTTCAAGTGTTTTCGACATGTTTAAAAATTTAGATTTTTTTGGCCGAGTTAAGGCTATAGTAAGGCGTTTTTGTCAAATTTCTGACGATGGAAAAGTAAAAAAAAAAAAAAAAAGTTTTCAGTTTTTCACTTAATTTTCGCACCTACCCTATTTTTAAGCCCTGCCGATACTGCTGTAAGAGTTTCGAGTGTTTTCGAAATGTTTGAAAATTTGGACTTTTTTGGCCGACATTAGGCTATAGTAAGGCGTTTTTTTTCAAATTCCTGAGGACGGAAATCCACAAAAAAAAGTCAAAGTTTTAACTTTTTTTCACTTTATTTTCGCATCTACACTATTTTTAAACCCTGCCGATAATACTGTGCGAGTTTCGAGTGTTTTCAACATTTTTGAAATTGTTGACTTTTTTGGCCGACATAAGGCTATAGTAAGGCATTTTTTGTCAAATTTCTGACCACAGAATTTCTTAAAAAATAACCAAGTTCTCACTTTTTTCACTTAATTTTCGCACCTACCCTATTTTTAAGCACTGCCAATGCTGCGGTGCGAGTTTCGAGTGTTTTCGACATGTTTGAAATTGTTGATTTTTTTGGCCGACATAAGGCTATAGTAAGGCGTTTTTTGTCAAATTTCTGATGGCAAAAATTCTAAAAAAAAATACACAGTTTTAACTTTTTTCACTTTATTTTTGCACCTACCCTGTTTTCAAGCCCTGCCGATGCTACTGTGAAAGTTTCGAGTGTTTTCGACATGTTTGAAAATGTGGACTTTTTTGGCCGACATAAGGCTATAGTAAGGCATTTTTTGTCAAATTTTCTGACGATGGAAAAGTCCAAAAAGATAACAAAGTTTTCACTTAATTTTCGCACCTACCCTATTTTGAAGCCCTGCCGATGCTGCTGTGCGAGGTTCGAGTGTTTTTAACAAGTTTGAAATTGTTGATTTCTTTGGCCGACATAAGGCTATAGTAAGGCATTTTTTGTCAAATTTCTGACGATGGAAAAGTAAAAAAATAACCAAGTTCTCACTTTTTTCATTTAATTTTCGCACCTACCCTATTTTTAAGCACTGCCAATGCTACTGTGTAAGTTTCGAGTAATTTAACATTTTTGAAAATGTTGACTTTTTTGGCCGACATAAGGCTATAGTAAGGCGTTTTTTGTCAAATTTCTGATGGCAAAAATTCTAAAAAAAAATACACAGTTTTAACTTTTTTCACTTTATTTTTGCACCTACCCTGTTTTCAAGACCCTGTTTTCAATTCCTGCCGATGCTACTGTGCAAGTTTCGAGTGTTTTTGACATGTTTGAAATTTTTGACTTTTTTGGCCGACATAAGGCGATAGTAGGGATTTTTTTTTCAAATTCCTGCCGACAGAAATCCACAAAAAAAAACAAAGTTTTAACTTTTTTCACTTTATTTTCACATCTACACTATTTTTAAGCCATGCCAATGCTGCTGTGCGAGTTTCAAGACTTTTGAAATGTTTGACTTTTTGGCCGACGTAAGGCTATAGTAAGGTGTTCTTGGTAAAAAATGTTGAATCTTTGACGACATGCTACACTATGACTTTTTAATTTTTTTCACTTTATTTTCGCACCTACCTTATTTTGAAGCCCTGCAGATTTAATTTTCGCACCTACCCTGTTTTTAAGCCCTGCCGATGCTACTGTGTAAGTTTCGAGTAATTTCGACATTTTTGAAAATGTTGACTTTTTTGGCTGACATAGGGCTATAGTAAAGCGATTTTTGTCAAATTACTGACAACATAAATTTTCAAAAAAAAGTCAAAGTTTTAACTTTTTTCACTTTATTTTCGCATCTACACTATTTTTAAACCCTGCCGATGCTACTGTGCGAGTTTCGAGTGTTTTCAACATGTTTGAAAATTTGGACTTTTTTGGCCGTCATAAGGCTATAGTAAGGCGATTTTGGTCAAATTCCTGACGACAGGATTTCTCAAAAAATAACCAAGTTCTCACTTTTTTCACTTAATTTTCGCACCTACCCTATTTTTAAGCACTGCCAATGCTGCTGTGTGAGTTTCGAGTGTTTTCGACATTTTTGAAATTGTTGATTTTTTTGGCCGACATAAGGCTATAGTAAGGCGTTTTTTGTCAAATTTCTGACGATGGAAAAGTAAAAAAATAACCAAGTTCTCACTTTTTTCATTTAATTTTCGCACCTACCCTATTTTTAAGCACTGCCGATGCTACTGTGTGAGTTTCGAGTGTTTTTGACATGTTTGAAATTTTTGACTTTTTTGGCCGACATAAGGCGATAGTAGGGCATTTTTTTTCAAATTCCTGCCGACAGAAATCCACAAAAAAAAACAAAGTTTTAACTTTTTTCACTTTATTTTCACATCTACACTATTTTTAAGCCATGCCGATGCTACTGTGCGAGTTTCGAGTTTTTTCGACATGTTTGAAAATGTTGACTTTTTTGCCGACATAAGGCTATAGTAAGGCGATTTTTGTCAAATTCGTGATGATGGAAAAGTAAAAAAAACAAACAAGTTTTCAGTTTTTTCACTTAATTTTAGCACCTACCCTGTTTTTAAGCCCTGCCGATGCTACTGTGTAAGTTTCGAGTAATTTCGACATTTTGAAAATGTTGACTTTTTTGGCCGACATAGGGCTATAGTAAGGCGTTTTTGTCAAATTTCTGACGATGGAAAAGTAATAAAAAAAAAAAAGTTTTCTGTTTTTCACTTAATTTTCGCACCTACCCTATTTTTAGGCCCTGCCGATACTGCTGTAAGAGTTTCGAGTGTTTTCGAAATGTTTGAAAATTTGGACTTTTTTGGCCGACATAAGGCTATAGTAAGGCATTTTTTGTCACATTTCTGACCACAGGATTTCTTAAAAAATAACCAAGTTCTCACTTTTTT